>WOGO01003152.1:0-14705 GCA_015342085.1 Leptinotarsa defecta | reverse complement strand
TTCACAATGCGCCAATAATTTACCGCCAACTTCATGCAATTAAATAATCAGAAGACTCAAAAATTAGTAACAATAAGTAACAAGTAACAACAACTATACAACAGGTAAACATTGCAAACTTCTTGATATTACGATCGATGACTCCCTTAATTGGTATATGCATACAGAAAATTTAAACAAACGTCTTGTTTCTGATAAGAAGGATACGATGTACTGTAGATCCAGAAATACTGGGGCACAATCTTATGGGGTAATTCCTGCCATGTCGCAAAAATTTTCAGGTCTCAAAAAAGGCCATATGCCTGATAACCGGAGTAGGTACTAGAGAGCACTGCTGTGACTCATTTATCAAACTGAGAATAATGATGCTTACATGTATTAACATTTTCCAAACTGTCTGTGAATTACACGAAAATGAAAGGAACTATCCTTTTACCTCAGATATTTATTCTCATGATACTAGTTCTGCTGATCAAATAGCGTTATCGCGATTTCGTTTAATAAAATCCAAAACGAACTCTATAAATTCCAAACAAATTTACTTCAGAGCTATCAGAGATATACTTTTAGAACTTCGTTTTTATAGTATTCATGAATTTTTAAACAAATGATAATCTATTGATTAATAATATATTGAACAATGATCAGTCACTTGTATATTCATATTTGTGAACGTATTTTATTGTGTACATTGTGTTATATTGTAGTGTTCTTTCAAATTTGAAAGTTATGAAAAGTATCGATTTATATATTAAATGTCGTTCTATGACTATCTTCTATGTTTGACTTGCTGTAAACTTATTGTAAAACAGTCAAATAAATGATTATATCTAAAAATGACTTCAAGAAATCGAAGACTGACTTGATTTTTTGAACTTTGCAAAGAGAACCCTGTATATTCAAAATGAGAGACTACGTTGAAATTAGAGAGTTTGGATCGAGCCGTTAATCAGTATTTCTCGAGGGAAAAAATATCACAAACTAGATATTTCATTTTAAAATTTTTAAATTTGAATCTCGACGAAAAAAGTTACACAAATCCCTCTTAGGATGCGTCTACAACATTAATTCAAACTACATATTTTCCCTAAAAATCTTCTTTTTTCAGTAGAGGGCACTAACTGTCGTATTCCTGCAGAAGTTTCGCCCTACAATTGAATTTTTAGTGAAATGAAAATTATCTGATGTTCAAAATGAAAACCATTTCAACAGGTAACTTGTTACGATTTAGCGTACTGAATTTATACTATATCATTGATTCATTGTGATTTTTGAATGGTTTGGATACTTCAAAATGTTCCTTCTACTCATATTTTCCTTGATATATGGTCAATATAATTCTATAGTAAATACTTTTTGGGAGAGTAAAATACATTTTATATCAAGCCTGCATTCTGCACGAGCCACTTCGGTTCAGCCAAAACTTTTTTTCCCTTTTTCGCTACCTGATTTCCTTAATATGGGTAAAACCACGTAATGGTATTAAACCTCAGGTTAATCGAATCAACGTTTCTTGTGGTTAGTGTGGAGTTTACCCTTTTTACTTGTTGAATTATGTGATGCTTTTTTTCAGTTTTCTCTATTAACTCGGGGGAATGTTTGGATATTGGGTTATATTCACTCGTAATATACGTTTGTGCGTTGAACTACAAGTCAGTCATGTTAAGTTGAGTATGATATTTCCAATCATGCTGATTTGTGTGTTCTCTCTATCTTCTGACATCTTCATTTTCAAGATCAACTTGATAGCTTTTGAAATTATAGTAGTACAAGTTCTTCTATCGTTTCAAAACATTATTGTACAAATATTCACGGATTTCTCAGATAGGTATTTTACTCCACGGAATTTTTACAATCAATGATTTGCATATATCTGTCGATATGAGTGAGATCATGCATTGGTAGTTCTAAGAACCATAGTTCGTCAATGGAATCATAATATTGAGTCAAAAAATATCTGTTCGACTTTAGTTTCAAAATTCTAAATTTAAATAAATTATATAAAAAATGTCTCACGACATGACTTCTCATTTTTGTCTGCTCCGTTTTTCGAGAGGTTGCAGTATTGCAACTTTTCCATCGAAGGAATTTAATAATTTTAGAGAAATTCCAATACCACCTGAGGCCTAAGTGAGCTGCCAGTGCTGACCAAGGTTTTTAAACTCATTCTGAAAAATAAATAACTCGTTCACTTGAAATTTTGCGATACAGCTGTTTTGAAAAGCTAAGTTAGACATTGAACCCTAACTATATGCTTTGATCAATATTCATTTACATTGCTTATAACTTATGGGATACATCCATATATTATCATTCTATTATTCTCGATGTATTTTTCAGATTTTCGTCATCTGTATAAATAACATCGTACTGATGATATTACTGATGATCATTACAATTGGAAAACTTCAGCAGAAAAACTTATTTTATGGATCCACTAGATATATCTACAACACACAATCTCAAACTGAATGCAAATAAAACTCAGTTGATTTTTTTGGGACCTGGAAAAAACGTCTCGAGAATAATTATCCAAACTTTTGAAAAGCACAAATCTGGGTCTTTGTGTTAACTCTAATCCCCTATTTCATACATATCAATATTTTGTGTAAAAGCTTCTACAATATCTTGCATACACATCGACATTCTGTGTATAAACTCTTAAAATATCTTGCCTCAATTGTATCGAAGTAGAAATATGTCAACCGACATTTTGTCAATGATATCATTCCTTCATTAGATTCATGGCCCTGCATTTCTACAAGCTAGTTCAAGACGTGTTCAAAAAATACAACTTCCGCTGTTCATTTGGGATTTCGACCACATTTCAGAAAAATTTTAAGAATCTGGCTGTTTGAGATCCAAGAAAATTCTTTTCCTTTATATTTTTGTAACAACTGATTTTTTTACGAGAAAAACTTATTATCTAATGAGGAAATATACAACAGAAAGATACCCACACTCATAACCGGTAAACTTTCATTTATACATTCATTTTCCATTCTCTCGCAGTACTATTCATAGTCAAAGTTTTGAATATGCTAACATTATGCCTATTTTGAATTACAAGAATGAACTAAAAATTACAAGAATGAACTAAAATTTTATTTTACATCAGTAAGTTAGATTTTTGAACTAGAGAAATGTTTCTTGGTTGTCTCAGTGTTTTTATTCGAGCTTTATATAGTATTTTCTGTTTAGTTGAATTTTCTACTCCCCACATGTTGATTTTTCCGTTTTATTGTACATAAAAGAAAACCCTTTTTTGAGGGTTGATTTGTAAAACATCCATCCATGAACAAACTTTTTTTATTCCTGTAATTTGTTTGATAGATAGATACTGAAATATTTCTTTCATTTTCATCGATAATTCAATAACCGCCGCTGATATTGGCAAAGATCGAATCGAGTTTGAATTCTAGGATATTTTCGTATCAAAAATAATTTGAAAAAAAACTTATAAAGACATTTCTATCAGTGAATTGAATTTCTGTGGCATATGTCAATTATTTGAGAAGATAAAAACAAGAATCTTCTAACTTCAATTCAAAAATTGATGTGTGAATGAACCATGTATGTAAATGAACCATACCATTTTCTTTGTAATTTTGAATTGGGTCTAGGAAATTGGAAGAATTGTGATGAACAAATCGTGTTTGTTTGAATGAACTTAACTACACACCAAGTGGATAAATGATGGTATGATCACTGAAAGGTTTTGCTCAGAAAGGACTTGTTGCTGGATCTATATCCTGAGTTCAGTCTTTCCCGTTGGAATTGAATCTGAAAATGATTTCATACCTTCATATTCATCAATCAATAACCTGTCACAACAAATTATCATTTCCATGAAGTATTCTGAATGTTTGTTTGAAGGTGGTTGACAATGTTTTGTGTTTCGGTTCGGACTTCCGTTGTCTAATAATATATAAATTAATTTGAAATCCCTGAAAATAAATCTATGAAAAATCAAAAGGATTAGCTGAAAAATAACAATTATATCAGCAACAAAATTGATATTACATTATAAAAAAGAAATGAAAATCAAAAATTAAAAGATTCCAAAGACGTTTCGATTGTTAGTATCCACAATCGTCTTAGGGTATCCACCACTTCGGGTATCCACAATCATTTTCAGGTATCCACCCGAGGACGATTGTGGATACTAACAATCGAAACGTCATGAAGTAACTAGGCTTTGATTCTTTCAATGTTTATTTCTTGTTAACAATTTTCAATTTTCATCTCGTTTTATCAGTTCAGTTTTTTAATTTTTGATTGTTGCTTGTAATTTATTCCATTGTGATTTGAGTTTTATTGCCTGATATAAATGTTAAAGATCAGCTGAAATCTTTTTAATTTTCAATAGATTCATTCAGGGATTTCAAATGATTTTATATCATATTAGACAATGGAAATCCGACCAATGAAATGCAAGTTTCTGAATTTCACTTTTGAATTTATATCCACTTGACTCGGACATTCAACGATTGAAAATGAAAAATAAACTCGTAGAACTATTCTACTCAATTCCATACAATATCATGATCCAATTTTCCGGTAGTTACACAGTCACATTCAATGGATAAACAAATTCAGTTCATTCAAATCGAGAATATGAAATGCGGCCACTCAATTCTCTATACTTAGTTACTGATTCTTTTATATTCACATTGGACAAAAGAATAATATATCATGAATGATGTCCTCAGAATCGATTTAACATAAAAATAACGTTTTGATATAGGAAAGACCCACAAAAATAATGATTGTTTGTATTGAATGATTCTCATTTTGAGCTGATATAACCATCACTCAAGTGGTGGTTATAGAACATAATCTCACAATATATCTGTCATACTGAGATATTAGTATTACTCGACCCTTGGGAAACACGGTAGACATATAAAGTAAGAGAAGACATGAAAAAAAAATTGTTTTGGTTGGTTTCCGAGTTCTGCCTTGGTCTTCTTTGGTTACAATCTCCAAACTTCTCAACTGCGTTGCGTGGTCGAAGTACACGTTTCGACGTATCAACTGAAGTTGCAGTTTCAGTTCCAATTGATACGTCAGGAAGAGTATTTTGTCCACGCCACTGAAGATGACTGCCACAGTTGCAGTTGAAACGTTTGGGATTGTAACCAAAGAAGACCACGGCAAAACCAGGAAACCAACCAAACAAAATTGTCGATCCTCATCAATGAACAAACCTTCTAGATGTCTACTGTACTTTCAAATGAGGATTGTATGTAGTGAAACCTAAAATAAATTACCAATTGTCATTTTTTTTTCAGAAAATTGTGTTTCTGTTATTTAATTTTTCTCAAATGAACCATTTTACTTCTACAATAATTACTTCAACATCATACATTCTATCTACCCAGCCTGAAATGTTGTAGTTGAATGTACTTAGCTTTTAAATGTCATTATCCACATAAGTTTCAAAATAGGGAAGGGTTAATAAAATTTCATGAACGTATATTTCATTTAGTCAAGTGTTGTCTACGATAGTTTCTAGATTTGTCCCTTTTAATTTTCTGTTATTGCTCAAATCCACCCCAATGAATATTTCTTTCACTAAGTACATACTTCAGTTTTTCTCACATAAACTATCTAACAGGTCTTCGTTTGTTCATTCAGATTTTCTGTTGTTTTTCAATTGCCGCCAAGATTTCATATTTTTCTAGGTACTATTTTCAAATTATTACACTTTTTTTCAACTGATATACTAGTTTATTTCTCACTCTAGCAATACCTTCTTCTGTTCCTGAAACATTTCGGATCAAGGAATCTCAGTTTCTCCAACCTTGTTGTTTCTTGTTTTTTCTAGTTGAACCGGAAACATAAATATATTTTTTATAATATTTGAAATTATAATATTTGATATATTTTCGTGAAGAGGAAAAATAGCAAAGACTTCTCAGTTTTATACTTCTCATTAATGACGTTTCACAATTTTTTCAAAATAACGAAAATTGATGATTGATTCAAATGTATCAACGATATTTTTCGGGTTTTGTGGCGATGGTCAGCAGGTTTTTATGCTTTCATCAAGAGTGATAAGGCAACAGAAGAAGTGTTCTGTTTGTCTCGAGAATTGGTTTGAGTCTCAGCTTTTATTCCATTAGTATTGAGCGTGGCTTCTTACGTATTGGTTGAATTAAATGAAACGATTGATAGAAATTGAGTGCAGGTAGCTAAATTTTGTTGATGTTGATTTCTTCTTTCTCGTTGCCCTCAATTATTATCGTTCCGTTGACTCATCGCCTTTGATAATGTCCACCGCAGGCATAAAATCCAGCAGATTACGGTCACTAAAACTCGTAAAATCGCTTTGATGCAGATATATCTCGCTGTGAAAGTTCACATTCATTGAATAAACAGTCCATAATGGTATCTAGTCATTTGAAACGGAAATTATCAAATCTAGATATGAGAACATCTTGATATTTTTGACTAATTACTGAATTTGACTACAACTGAGAACGATGTTTTCAGTTTTCAGTAGAATCATCAAAATAAAGTATAGAAGAATTGATTTACTCATTCGGATATTTCAAATATATCAATTTTTCCAGTGAAACTTCTCTCTCGTTCCATGAAGTTCACCGTTGAGTAATAATGTTTTTTGTAAATTGGGAATACACGGCCTGTTAGTTCTGTAACTCTGAAAAGTAATCCGTCGAATAAACATAAATGAGTGAAATATCAAAATGTATTTAAAATTTTCTGATTATTTTTTTTGTAAATCAGCTAGGTAATATTTCTGAAAAATTCTTCATTCGAAAAAAAGGAAATGCTGAAAGAGAAAAATTCGAAAACAACGGTAACGCAATTACAGCAAGAGCAATTAATTTCACAATTTCACATGTACCTTCTGACTTGTTGGTATGATGAACTTACCTTTATTTAAAAAAATTAAATATAAGTTTTTCGAAATAAAAAGCTGTAAAAATTGTAACAGAATCGATAAGAAATATGTTTGTCATTAAATAATACTTTGTACCTAGAAACTTATAAAAACGAGAGTAATGAGGTTTAGATTGAAGTTTGAATGTTTGGTGAAATGTTTCTTAATAGTATAGCAACCTCATCAACTTCAGCCTCTTGAAACATTGCGATTTTATTTTTTTCTAGGTGTATCCTCCATCGAGTTTGTGACCATCTCCACATAACATTTTCCGGTAATTTTTCTTCAGAAAATTTTATCAATAACAGACATAAATTATTTGTTCACACTTCAACTGCCAGGTAAATATAAATGTCTGAGTTGTAGAAAGATTACTAGGTGTCAGAATCTCAGAATCGTATGGACCAAAATTGTTGAATCTTTTTTCTTTTGATATATCAACCCATGATATTTTTTGACAACTGCATAATTAACTGTGAAATTTTTCTATTTGGTTGAAGCTTCAAAGGAATACTTATGAAAAAATGTATTGATCGAACGATTGTTATAAATTGTTTCATCTTGTAATCCACCAAAAAATAAGTCTATTTTGTTTGCATCCAAACTTTTGGTGGATCACAATGATTATTCTTACAATTAAAGGCAGAATTTTCGGTTCCCTTCATATAGATTTTACTACCACTCGTAGTGAAAGTGTTTTTTATTTGGAATATATTTGTGAAGAAAATGTTATTTTTTATAAAATAATTTTTCCCCAATTTTTGTGAGTTGGAGTATTCAAAATTTCTGATTCTACTCTAAAGAATAATCTTTATGCTTTGGGATTCGATTAGTGGTGATTGTTCCTTGAAGATCATACCAGAAACAGAAACAATTTATTTTTTCATTTAAAAACTACACCCACAAACTTCATTTGAAAAATATATATCACAACATGTTTCGCAGTAGCTTTTTCAAGTGATTTGAATACTTCAAGTTGGTTCTCACACTAATATTTATATACGAGAGCTATTTATATACAGGAGCTAACCAAAATTGATATCACCTCCAAAAAATTAGCTTTACCTCTACCTAAGGTAACTCTTAAATTATAAATACTTGAAGTATATTACCTCTCATCTACATCAATAATAATTCTTTCTAGGTTTTTAAGAAAAAAGTTCAATTATGGTGATCAATTCAAATCCAGTTGGTCATTCATTAGAATGTTTGAATTTTTATTCCATTGCTTCTTTTATTTTCTTTGTGCAAAATTTCGAAATCATCGTTAAAGATATGATTTTTTTCTAGAAGATGATTTGAATATATTGAATTTGTTTTCTTATTTGCATACCTCATATAATGTTCCTGGTTTCAATTCCTAAATGTTCTGCCAATTTGACCAACATATACCTTAGGACATGTTCCACACTTCAATTTATATACTCCTGATTTCTCAAATTTGGATGTTTTGTCTTTATTATTTTTGACTAACTTTTCCAACGTATTACTTGTTCTATATGCAATTTTAACATCTCGTTTCCTCGAAAATGAAGTCACTTTTTCAGTTGTTCTACCTTATCAATAGGAAAAACGCCTTGAATCGCTTTTGCGTAGACTTTCTTGGAAGTACTTTGTTCATTAATTCGGCTTTAAACCCACTGTTAACCGCAATTTGCTTGATGATATTAAGTTCTTTATTAAAATTATCTATTGAAAGAGGAGCATTGACTAATATGTGAATGATAACAATGGGTTCAAAGCCGAATTGATAAACAAAATACTTTCCAAAAAAGTCTACGCAAAAGGATTCGAGACGTTTTTCCTATTGATAATGTAGATAATCAAAATTATAGAGCTTTGATGTATTTTGGACAAACAACGGAAAAAGTGGGTACATTTTTGAGGAAACGAGATGTTGAAATTGCATACAGAACAAGTAATACTTTGGGAAAGTTAGTCAAAAACAATGAAGACAAAACATCCATATTCGAGAAATCAGGAGTATATAAATTAAAGTATGGAAGTGGTCCTAAGTTATATATTGGTCAAACTGTCAGAAAATTTAGGAATCGTATCCAGGAACATCATATGAGCTATGTAAAAGATAAAACAAATTCATCATATCCAAATCATCTTCTAGAATGAAATCATATCTTCAACGAAGAGTTCGAAATTTTGCACATAGAAAATGAAGGTTTGGAACTGAATCGTTTGGAAGCAATGAAAATTAATAAACTTAAAAATTCAAGCATTCTAATGAATGACCAACTGGATTTGAATAGATCTCCATTATTGAACGTGTTGTGTTAAAAACCGACAAAGAATTATTATTGATGTAGATGTGAGGTAATATGCTTCAGGTGATCATAATTGGAGAGGTACCTTAGATAGAGGTTGAGGTAATTTTTTGGAGGTAGTCTCAATTATGGTTACCTGTAGTATATAAATATTAGTGTAAGAACCAACTTGAAGTATTCAAATCACTTGAAAAAGCTACTGTGTTAGTGAAACATGTTGTGATATATATTTTACAAATAAAGTTTATGAAGATCAAATCGTGAGGTATAGTTTATGAAATTACTATGGATCTTCATTAAGTAACGACCGAATCAATCAGAAAAAAAATGAAATAATTCATGAAATGAAACGTTGCCCTTGATTTCAAAACTGTCGGCAGATGCGGAGGATCAATTCATTTTGAATGATCCACCAGTCAATCATAAAATTTCTCACGGAGTAATTATTTTATATTAATTCTTTTTGTTTCAGTTCAGAAAAATCCACATCAGAAATGGAAGCTTACCAATGAAACCTATAAATCTGTGCTTGTATGAATGTCGCATGCTCGAAAAAATTTCATGCATTTGACTTCGTATAAATTCGTATACAAAAATATACAGGGTCACTTATAAAACGTAATTCTACCCTGTGCAACTATTTATACTGAGTCAGTGACAATCATCAATTGTTCTCAATATCTCGTGATATTCAGGAATAATCTTATGTTAGAAGTAAGAAATTGTGCTGCATTTTTTCGCGCATGTTTTTGGAATCGAAATTTATCTTTAGAGAATTATGTATTGAGTTTGATATTTGATCCAAGGCTCACCAGCACCACTTCACAGTATTCTGAAAAATTGAAAACTCCTTGGATGGCGTATCGAACAACTAAAAATAGGATGGTATTGATGATACAAACGAGCAACGAAAGCATTGGGAAAATTTTCAAATTCAACAGCAACTATATAACTTAAGTATTTATAGCAGAATATCAATTTATGATGGTTGTCCTCTCAAGCTTTCATTTGAACATTGAACTGAAACAGTTATCAGAAAATATTTTCATTACAAGTTTTGAATATCAAAGTCTTCATTTTCTTTGCATTGGTCACTACATTGGTCGAAATTCCTCTTGAAATTAAACTTTTAATGATATACTGTTCACTTCAAATCATTCAAGAAGTTCATAAGTGTCAGAAATAATGTTGGAAGTAAGTAAATCTTGTACATGTGTATGTATGTATAACAACAAATCATATTGATATTACTTGGTGAATGAAAAGTATATCTCTATGACATACATTTCATATACTTCCTGGAATGATTCATGTAAAATTTTCTCAAAAAACGTTTCGTATTCGAAATGACATCATCATTGACATTAAATTCCATTATTCCCGATAGCCAATCGAATTTCAATTTGATAACTTCCCAGTGCTATTCGTCTGATTGAAATGAAAGCCAAAGTGTAAATATAATTACTTTTGTTAGAAAATGTAAATTTTATATTGATGAGTTGGAATCTCATACCTTAACCTACAACTGTAGCTTGAGACTGTACATTTTTTAGGATATAACAATGCGATGTTATTTGAAACTACCAATACCGAATGGCATAATATTGTTGACAAACAGAAGGTAAGACACTTGAAAACTTCAGACCACTGTAAAATAACCTATGATATTTTAATTTGTATATCCTTTATATACAAATACTCCACGCGAAAACAATTCTCAAAGCATTTTAGAGATTCGTAGAATGTCACCTGATTTACTCGTGAATCCCAACTGGAAAAATCAACTCAACTATACATTGATGAAAGTGTCGTGTATACGAGTCCCTAAATTACGTAAGTTGATTTTGTTTTTGCGTGTAACCGGTATAGCGGTCAAATGACAAAAAAGTGTTTTCTATGGTAATGCTAGTGTACATATCTGTCCAACACGCTTATAGTCAATTTGTCGAAACAATAAGTATTAACAAATTTTCGCTAGCTAATGAACTTGAAATACTTCTCATAATTTTCAAAATTCCCTAGTTTACAACCCCTTTTTCGATTCAATATTTCTCGGCATGAACAATTATATACAATGAACCATCATCAGTGGAATCTCTTCTTTGAAATTTCCAGTTACTCAGTTCACTTTATATAGTCCGGAAAATAGTTGTATGGAAAGGTGTGAGTAAAAAGAAAATGTATTTTGCCGCATATCAACTTCCATATTATTCTCAAACCTTCCACAATTTGGGCAGGGGTTTACGTAAGAAATATTATTAATGGCGATCTTGAAATCTGATAGGATTTTCTGATATTTTTTATTGTTACATGATATATATCTGATAACGCAGCATAAAATGAAAGTATTGACCATGTGATGAGTAAATATCTTCTACTAATGATGTTACGTGCTTTATTGTTACGATCAAAGGTCAGACATGTTAGACTGATTCCAAAAACTCATATAATTACTAGTCAATATTCATATAATTGATATCTCACATCACATGAATGAACTAATGAGTTATTCACTGGAATTGAAATCTTGTGATATGAATAGTGCTCCATAAATTCCCCTAATTGACTTACAGAAGTTTATTCATTGCAGTTTTTCGATTACCTTCCTAATATTGGTTCTTTCGCAGTGCATGAAGTGCATACTCAGCATGAAGATGAAAAATTGTAAGCAACTGGGGGAAAGTTGCGAAATAAATAATTATATTGAAACATTCGCAAATCCAACACTCAGATATCGGAATCGCATGAAAATATCAATTATATTGAAAATATATATTCGCTGAGCAAAACGTATGTCTGTTACTGTTTCGTCAGTATGACATCTACAATTTCTCAGTTATTCCTAAGAGAGTTTCGAAATCCTCAAATTGTTGTAGGAATTAAATCCCATTTTCCATCTAATGGAAAATACAACCAAATGTGGTTATTCATTCAACGGATTTTATTGAATAAGGCATGAAGACGTCCATGTATTATTTTGATTCTGCATTTGAACAGTCACACCAAAAAGGCACAATATGATTCAGATTTTAACACCTGAAGTTAGGTTAGGTTAGGTCAGTACGTTAAACCACGAGTCAATCTGAATTTTGAACCCTGTTTGAATTTACACTATACCTTGATGATTTTGGAAAATATTGTTCACGAAAATTATCACATATCAGTATCAGTTTAATGAAATTAATGAAAACACTTTTGTCTAATTTCTAGTAGTTATTTTATTTTTACGACCAGTTTCGTATTTAACCAAATTATCAAGTATGAAAACTAGTTAGTTTTTATATTAACCAACTGATTTACACCAACTAACTAGTTAGTTTTTATACTTGTTAATGAAATGGATAAAAACACTTTTGTCTAATTTCCACTAGTTGTTTTATTTTCACAAACGGTTTCGGTTTAACGGCCGAAACCGGTTGAAAAAAATGAAATAACTAGTGAAAAATAGACAAAAGTATTTTCGATCATTTCATTAAAGTGATCATGAATTTCTAACGGATATCTCTGATTCCTCAAATATTCAATCAGTAATCAGAATCGTTTATGTCTTCGATGAATGAGCAATTTGAAATCGGTATGAGAGATTATATTTTCTTCCTGATTATGACTCGAAAAATCAGGAAAAATCTAATTTTTCCCATAAAAATACTCAGTTCATTCATTCCGACTCCTGAACTCTCATCTGTTTCGATTGAAATATTTTTTAAATATTCAATATATGAAAACAAGATACTAGGATTCTTTTTTCATACCAGATTCAGAAATAAAGAAATCAAAGCATATTTGATCCTTTAGAACAGTTCCACTTAAGTATCCTATTTCAACAATTTCTGGTACCAAGTTGAAAGCTTCTGTTTCGTTTTTGACTTCAATTAGCAAATATACTCCATCTTAACATTTTCTTGCTATTTTTGAATGACCTTATTGAACTCTTGTAGTTCATGATCACTTGAAAAACGATAGAAACCTATCGATTTCTGTTGTACGACATTTTAAAGAACAGTTTAGCCGATGATTGTGCCTTAAAAATCATTATCTAAAATCCCAATAGTCATTTATCATAGATGAGTTCCATCTTCATAAAAATACCTGATGTCTTCGAATAATCTGGAATTGATTCCAGTCCTTCTGTTGCCATGGCGGAGCGCACGATTCTACAATTAGTAGGATCGATATGAACTAGCTCTCGTTATCAAAGTAGTATATATACAATATAATTTTATTCAATCAATAACAGCCATGAATTAGAAAAATATTGGAGAATTATTCATTCACAACAACTGCACGGAATTGAGGTGAATATCATTATTTTACATTCATATCTGGAATATAACATATAATCATGAAAAAAGTCATTATTCAATTCGTAATGAATCGGATAGTTCCACCAAGGTCACAAAAATATATTTCCAGCTAGTTTTTCAAGTTTTACTTTCAATTGAACAATTATCATGCACTTAATTTGTTTATAGTATATTGAAGAATGTTGCTCTCAAGAAACTTTTGAATTCAGTTGTATCAGTGCAACTTTATTAGATGGAAAATTTCAGCTACCTGAATCTTTCACCAGCTATCAGAATATTTGGTGAAATTTCAAAAACACATATAATATGTAACATACGAAAAGTTAACACAGTCATCAATCGAAGACTGCCTATCCGACACTGACGATGCCCAATAGGCTCAAACAGCGGGTTGATGGTGGAAGTTTACCGTTTCAAATAGTGTTTAATAGTGGGATGGATTCGATTAAAAATATTTTTAGCACTTCCAGTTTTAATGAAAATTGTCCCAACTTCGAAATGAAACACCTTGTATATTCATTTTTTGGATTCACCAGTTCACTATACAAACGAATGTGGAAAAATACTGCAAAAATATTGGGAAGTATTAAGGAAATTATCAATGGGGCTATGATAACTGACAATATTTGATTTGCTTCTATGAAAATTTATCTAGTTGAAACTGAGATGGTTCTGCAACGTTGAATGGCTGACGGACTGTGAATAGCTATGATGCTTCTTATGTAGCTCGGGGAGTTATCAACATTGCCTACCCAGGACAAGAGGCTAATAACCATTGCAGTCGATGCCTATGACACCCAAAAAAAAAAGAATAAAATAACACAGTACTTCTTGTTATGATATTTGAACAAACAATATTGACACTAGGAAGAACAAATAGGGGCAAGTCTGACTTAGTTAAGACACGGTGTAATGTATTCATATACTGATATTTTTTTAACCAAGTTGCAACTTGTTGCATTTCTACAGAATCTCTATTATTGAATCTAAACTATATCCATCCAACAAACCAACTAACCCAAAACAAAGATAGATGCGTGATCAAAGCATGATCACGTCCCACATTTGCATCTATTGGGTGAAATAAACAAGTCTCTTTACGAAGGCCAATCAGATTCAACTGCAAACGGCTGGCGAAATTTATTGTTACACTGTCGGAATAGTCACTTACGTTTCAACGCCTTTGGTGTGTACACATACGGAATTTTTAAG
>WOGO01003151.1:0-14706 GCA_015342085.1 Leptinotarsa defecta | reverse complement strand
AGAAGTAACTTTCAGACACAAACTGAAAGAAAGTCCTCCTGAAACAGCTACTTTCATATAAACATTGAATTACACGAAAGAAAAAAATTCTTTCGAAACAAATAATTTATCACTCCTGAAAATATAACCCTTTCAATTCAAATCAATTTTCTTCTTCGCAAAGTGGTCATACCAATGGAGCTGAGTTGAATGGGGATGCGGTTGTAATATTCCTGTCCTGTAGATATTTTTGACGGAGCTTGTTTTTCCGATTAGGTCTTCGTCTCACACTTACTCTATCCAGTGTATTCATTTTCAACTGTCTGCTATTCTGTTGAAGTAGTTCCTCTGTTCTCTTCTCTTGTTTACACAGTTGTTTTGAGATTCCATCACAGATAATGGTGTGGTTATTGACTGTCCTGACACCCAACAGTTGGCCAAACTGCTCATGATTGCCAATTTTATTTGAACGTCAAATATCTCATCAACACTTAGTTTCATTTCAAAACTTCTTCGTGCCTTTCACTTTATGTAGTCCTTATTTTTCATTTCTCATATTCAAACAATTATTTCAAAACTGAATTTTCATTCATAGAAATCACATGTTCACAGTTCAACCAAAAATCTAAATACTTCAGTTTCTGAACAATATATGGATATTTTCAAGTTCACATTTGATCTATTCGTTCGTGCTCATGTACATCCACTCGAAGAAACCTTTAAATCACCTTATCTAAAATGGATTTTCACATCCATCTGAATACTTTCCCCGGGATCTGGACTTCAACCAGCTGCTCCAGATTCCAGGGAAATTCGGACGCTATTTGTAGATATATGCTGGACAGAAGTCGAAAGATAAGAGGCGTTTTTCAGACCTTTCAGTTACTGAATTTATATGGTTTCCGAAATTTTCTTTCATGTAAAGAAATTACTTTTGCTACATATCCGTTCCAGACAAAATATCTTTTGAAGAATAATTTTCTCATTGAAAAAGTTTTTTTATTTCTATCTTTTTCTAACTATAGCGAATTACATTATTGTTATTTTCAAAATACCATATTTTATACTGCTGAAACTAATACCTGTGAGAAAAATTTCCTATGAGATATGAAAATGGAGAGATCATGTACATATTTGATACGAATTTCAGACCTTGGTGATCAGTTTGTTTGCCACACAGTTGGCACAACGCAGTTAGTCAAAAAACATTCAATTGCCTCATAGTGAAAGATATGGAGAAGAAATCTCAATCGAAGTCAAAGCTTGGTTCTGTAACGAACCGCCTTTAGGAGCCTCATTTATCTTCAATATTCGAGTATTGGAGCTTCTGTCGATTCCATAGATAGCGTTTCCGTAGAGGAAGGCAAATTATTTGAGTGAAGTTCGATCCAGTTTTGCACGTACACTGATGGTACCTATGTCGATCGAAATAGCGCTGTCTGGTGCTGGGTTTTTTTGTATCTTGGAGGATGTCTGACTTGTCCATTTAGACCAATGGAGGGCTGGTGCTGGGTTACAAATGCTTCTCATTTCTTTCGCTCTATTTCTAACTTTACCAGGAGTCCTTGTAGTTCATTACAAATTCTATCATCCACTAACTCAAATTAGTATAAATATAATGATTATCTGAATTAATAACAAAGATTCATGAAAACATGATTGCTGATGTGTATAAAATCAAAATCATTGACTTTCTCAATACGAGAGATGTCTAAACTTCAATTAATTTCAAATGGCGGAAATTCGACATTCGACAATGAAATTTGGACGTAGTGAGATTGTGTCGAACTGAGGTTTCAACGTAATGAGATTTCGACACAGTTGAATTTAGATGTGATGAGATGTGATAAAGGAGCAAACTTTGCCTAGGAGCAGAAAGTCCTACTACGTGCCAAAATACTTTTCATCCATACCAAATACTACTTCTTTCCCAATATGAACAACTCATGACATGAAATTAAAAATATTTTCACACCCTTAGAAAATATTACAATTACATTCAAAAACAATATTACCTTTCACAACAAAGAATTTTTTTTGGTATCTTCTCAGCAGTAACTCTAGAAGAAACAGAAGGTTTCAACATACTCACTTTCTCCAATTAAATGATAACAATAAATTTCACAACCCATCCGTTTCGAATTGAATATCAGCTAGTTGTTTGCAGTGATCAACATTCAATAAATTTGTTAAAATTATACTTTTCCAATCAAAATAATGCAGTATATAATTAGTTAATTTCCTTTTTGAACTACCTTCAATTGTTTTGGTCACAACTAATCAGTTTATCTGAATGAAATTTCTTCAATTTATCAATAATATTACCCAAAAATAATTTCTTCGCACATTCATTGGTTTTTCCAGAAAATATGTCATAAAAATTTTTTATCGAAAAGTTTTTTAACATTTATTTTAAGGCACTCTGAATTTGATGATATATCTATTCATTCTGTGAGACGCTTCCACCTATTTTGAGTTCCACGTTCCATGGGTTTCACATTTTTTACTTCGACAAGACAATTTACAGTTGACTCTGATACGTCTTTCAAAAAAGTCAACAAAAATCAGTGATCTTTCCGTATCAACTATGTACGGTTATTTCCATTTGTTTGAATTTCATGAGTGTTTTTATATCCAATTGATTCAATAATGTATCAAGAAACACATGAGTTTCATGCTGGCTTCATATTTGCTAATTTAACTTGTTTTGTTGTTGTTATTTTTCCATGTCTCATCGTACCATAGAGTTTCTGAATGAGACCCAATGAAGTCTCTAGAGCTTGAACAGAGCAAAGGGTTCTCATTTTTCTTGTCCCCAACTGCAATACACCTGTTTCAACCATCCGCTGTTCTTAATTCAGTTATACGTGTATGAAGTTATTTTGAGTTGATTATATTTCCAATGAATACCACATTTTTGGAAAAACATATATATAAAAAAAGGAAACGCTGAGCCTCCGAAAATATACCGGTATGGAGTAATAGTGGTGGAAAAGTAACTATTTTATGAACGTATTTTCATTCACTGCTTCTGGATCCTCAGATGGATTATTCGAAAAATTTTTTTATTGCACATCTACGACATAAAACAAACTCACATACAAAATTTCGGTCTCCGAAAATTCAGCGGTAAGGAGAAACAGTGATGAAAAAGTAATTTTCATATATAAACGCCCACTTTCATCCCCAGTAAGGGCGCTCAGGTTGGAATATTCAGAAATTCTTCTTTATTGCACATTTACAATATAGAACGAACCTACATACAAAATTTCATCCTTCGAAAATATAGCGGTACCTACCGAGAAACAGGGATGAAAAGGTAACTTTATTTTATGAACGCAACTTTTTTTCCCCCAGCTGGCACCCCAGTTGGATAATTTGAAAATCTTTTCTTATTGCACATCTAAAACATAAAACCGAACCTACATAAAAAATTTCAGTATGCGATAATATAGCGGTACGGAGAAATAATGTTGAAAAGATAATTTTCATATGGAAACTCGACTCGCCCAGTGGGGCGGCACCCCAGTTCTAATATTATTTTATTGGGAAGTTGCAACGTGGTACGGAGAAACTGTGATTAAAATGTAATTTTCATATGTAAATGCCCCTTTTACCACTTCTGGGGGTTGGAACATTTGTGAAAATTTTTTCTTGATGCGCATTTAAGACCTAAGAAGCGCCAAATTTCAGCTTTGTAGGACTTACCAGAACGGAGAAACAGAGATAAATGGGTGAGTGTTAAGTGGGTGTGTTGAGTATAGATTCGATGTATTTTTCACATCACTGCCCCTGTATCTTGTTCGAATTTCCGTTGATCAATTCGAAAAAGTTTCTACAGTAGTCATGAATATATATTTTCAAAGCAAACTAAAACATTTCAACCAATTTTCCTAGTGCCTTCACCGAACTATGACTTCAAATGAAACATTTTCTTGTAGGGTAATCGCTGGGTAGTACTTGAGATGAATGGTTTCTGTTTTTCCTCTTAGCTCTGAGGAAGCGATAAATATAATGACGAAGCGTTAGCAAAGACGTAGATTTGGGGTTGGTTTGGTGAACATGGCAACCAATCAAGAAGTTGAGCAAGAATTGCAACGTTTGAAAAAAGTCGATTTGATACGTATCATAAGTAATCGACAAATTCCAAGTGACCTCAATTTGAGTAACTGTTCTGTTTTGATTTTAATTTGAATATCCTAACAGAATGATGTAAATAAAATCCAAATAATTTGAATTAGGAATGTTGAATAGGAAAGTCTGCGATCTTCGGTCGCAAATCAGAATATAAAAAATACTTAGTTTTTATAATGCTATCCTGACCACAAATACAGAGTGATTCAGCTATACATGTATAATAGTGACGATGCCTCTTGTTTCATTACCAACAAGAATAAATCTGAATTTTTGGCAGCTGTAAGTGATGTATCCACAAATCATGATAGTGACAACATTGAGGTTATGGCACTGAAGCGTGGCCTGAAAGTGGCAATAACCGAACTAGAGGCTCATACGTGAGTTACAGAGAACAGTGTATAATCAGCAACGACTTATTAACTCATTAGATGTTAAATTCTCAAATAGCCACAATAATAATGAAGATTGCGCAGTTGCAAGCTCCTCTTCAAAATCCCAAGTTCCTAATTACCAAATAAAGGAAAATGAACAAAATTTTTTTTACTGGTACCAAGAAAGATTATTGTGTCCGATAACGCACAAAATTCGATAAAACCTGACCAAGGAAGTTTTCATATAAGTAGAAAGGAGGTGGGAGCCGCTACTCTACGAGCGAAAACGAGCGGAAACACAGCCAGTCATTCAGAAGCTAGCGCAGATGATTCGAGGGAACACGGGGAATGGCAGATCATTTCGTCCAAAAAATCTAGAACACGAAGAAACATTGTTGGAGAAAACAGTGAAAAAATCAAAGGTGTCCCGAAGTTTCTTTACTTGAATGTGAGCAGAGTGGATCCCGCAACCGCACCTCAAGATATGATATAGTAGTCTGGATTTTTGTGTATAGCTGAGATAGGTATCAAGGCGGCAATTTTGGACAATATGGTCTTCTCAGGTTTCACCTTGAGAAGTTTTCACTGCAGAACTATAAAAAAAATGTGGTGGATTAGCTATATGGACACAAAATAATATAAATGTAAAAGTTACTATTGTCCAATACCCTGCGGTTCTCCTACAAATCAAACTACTGAGATAGGTATCAAGGCGGCAGTTTTACACAATATGGTCTTCTCAGGTTTCACCTTGAGAAGTTTCTACTACAGACCTATAAGAAAAATGTGGTGGATTAGCTATATGGACACAAAATAATATAAATGTAAAAGTTATTATTGGTAAATACCCTGTGATTCCCCTACAAAACAAAGTACTGGACGCAATTCCAATAGAGAAAACCTTTTTACCAACAAATTTCCAATAAATTTCTACAAACCCTATACTTTATTGTCACATATCATTCCGAAATGCATACAAGACATGAAAATAATATTTCCAATCCGCCATTGTACTAAAACTCGTTTCATGACCGTTAGGAAGGAAAATAGGAGAATCGAATGAATATAACGAGGTCTTGGGGTTAAATATAGCTTTAGGCCATCTTAACTTCCTTAATATTAGCTAACATCGAATGGGCCGAACATTTCGCATGCAATGATTTACAATCGTACAGCGAGCTTTGTGAATCCAACGCTGTTCGTGGATCCTTTTCAAAATAAAAATAAAAGTGGGAGATTTCAATATAAATTTATTGTGGATCGTGCATTCATTCGGCTGCTGATGCTGCAATAAAATTGAGAGGATTCGCTATAATCTCCTTTATTGGGGATGGTAAATATGTTTCCGAAAAGGATGCAGATGTCTGGCAATAATACTTTTGAATTTCTGGGTTTTTAATTCAGAAAAATCGTTTGATTATGGATATGGAGCTGTATCATATTTGTTTCTAGTAATGAGTTATTGTCAATTCGAAATGGTCAATACAGGGTGAATAATAACAGTGATATCAGCAATCAACTGGTTCAGTTATTTTATTTATTTGACAATAGAAAATCCTAATATAAATACAAGTCCAAAAAGGTATAAATAGTATATAAAAAATATTAAAACAGTAAAAAAAATTTTCTAACAATAAAATACGTTCAAATAGTATATAAATACAAGAAGCTAAAAAGCTAAAAATTAAACTGAAAAGAAAATTTCTGCTCCAGTTCCTCATAACACACGTGGGATTTTCTATGTTGGCAACAATTAAATTTGATATTATAACTAAATATTATGTTTTTGAACTTATTGAATTTGAATTATGCTATAAAATCAAATAACGTTGCATTGAACAAAATAATGATTGTGTTCAAACAAATAAAGCATTTGTTCAATAACTAGGCGTTTGTTGTCCATTTATTAGGCTATGGTGTTCATTCATTAGATGTTTGGTAGTTTTTGATCTTCAAGGGATTTTAATACAAAAAATTATAACAAATTGCACATTTTTATGATATATATATATATCAATTATTAACACAGTGAAGTTGTAATAAAACTAATCACATAAAAATTAATCTAACGAGAAAAATAAGTTATGGTTGTAGAACGTGACAACTATCGTTATTCGTTTATTTACTGGACTGGTGACACTATGTGAAGGATTTCGTCGATACTTGATAAAAATACAATACGTATTCGAATGACAATTCGTTGTTAGATTACCACTAAATAGTTTACAAAACCGCAACATGTGTGTCACTATTATATTTTATTCAATGAACCGATCCGGCTACCTGATGATAATAAAAACCACCTTTTTTCCTATGCATTGATCCATTGGTCTTAGGTTTCTAATTAAAAAAATATTGGATATAATCAGTTCTAAATATACTATTTTTGTTTCAGCTCTTCCCGAGGAGGGTCCAAAAATAACAGGCGGGCGTCCGCGCTATCAAGTTGGTGATACCGTTAAAGTAAATTGCACATCTGGAAAATCTAAGCCAGCCGCCCAATTGGACTGGATGATCAACGGAGAACGAGCAGATCCAAAGTTTCTGAGAGGACCTGAAACTGTGGTCCTAGGTGAGATTTTCTATATTCAGTAATACCAAATCATTTCAATTTCGAATTTGTATTCAATATAATTCCTTGTGATCCTCTGCTGAAGTTACCTCTTCGAAAGTGAGACGGAAACATTAAAAACAAAGTTACAATTTCATAGAATGGATGAGACTTCTTACTATCGGGAGTTTGAGAGAAAGTCGTTCCTTCATAACAATCATTACTTGTTGATAATCTTATGCAGATCAAAGACTATAAATGTAGATTGATTTTGGTTTTCAACTACATTTGATTGTAGATTAAAATCTAAATTGTACAACAATGCAATGGTGCAATGAAGAATATTTATTTTAGATCAGTTACAAATAAACGTGATCACATAGATGTGTGTAAACATTGTCAAAGATACACAAGCTGAATCTTTCAATGAGACCTATTGTCTCCTCATTATATGCCTCTAACAATAAATTAGCTTACTTCGTTACAGACATTTTGACAATGGCCTATGACACAGAAAATAGTTTTCACATAAAAGATTACTTCCAATTTAGCGAATTCATTTATATTAAAAAATCACGCCAGACTATGTGCTGGTAAGTTTCGACGTTGTATCGTTATTCACCAACCTCCCATTTCCGGTTATTGCAGATTGCGTTAGCAGAAAGTGGACACAGTTAGAAACTGTTGCTCCTTAAAGTAAAATTATGCTTCAATATATTTTTGACTCTAAGTTTATGATCTTCAATAATTCTTACTACAAACAAATTTTTGGCACCCCTGTTGGATCCACAATTTCTCCTATTCTATCCTATGTTTGGGATGAACTCAAAACAAAAATCAATAGATTCAGTTACTTTTCAAATATCATATGTGAAAAGGTATGCATATGACTTGATTTCAGCTTTACCAGTGGACAAAATAAATCATCTGCTAAATATTTTCAATAGTTTCAACGAACAGTTGCAATTCACAGTCAAATATGCAGAGATAACGAAGGCGTTCTACGTACTAAATGGTACCGTAAACAAATATGTAGTATCAGGTACATCAACTATTATTTATACCACCCACATAAAATGAAAATCAACATCAAGTCATCAAGTTATCACATCCAATCTATAAACAAGAAAGTTTAAATCTACTCAGACATATTCTTTACGAAAATTCCTATCCCCGCAAATTAATTAACAATATTCTGTTTTACTTCCATGGTCTTGATAATTCCAGTGGTAGAAATTTCGTGAAACCCATAAATTATAGTGATACAACAAATAACCTTCAAAATAATACAGTTCCAATTTATAGATCTCTTCACTACATTGAAGAACTTACTAATAAACTAATTAACATTTTTGAATGTTCAAACATAATAATTGCAAAAAAGAACATACTAAGTGTGTCTGAACTTTTTTCAAAAATGAAAAACCCCGTTTAAACATTCAGATAAATCGAGCATAGTATACAAAATAAGTCTAATGGAAAGAATTACGTCTCATAAGAGTGACATGAGATGTAACAAACTTTCTTGTACGTTGACCGAGCATGCCATAAAACAAAATTATTCCGTAAATGTTGATAATACTAGGATCATTGACGTCGAGAAGAATGCATTGAAACGTTCCTTTTGGAGATGATCCATATACAGAGGGAAAATAATGCAATGAATAAAAACTCGACTTTGATAATATTAGTTCCATTTACACATATATACTTAAATTGCAATCTGAAAAATTTAATATCACACCGAACAATTCAATTGAATCAACTCAACATTAATGGTTATCATACCAATTATAGTCCATAATGTCACATTGTAAACCCGAAACTGATATATCTGTCAAACAACTCATCATGTTCCATGACTCCCACAGAAGAGTACGTGATCGTTGTGAACTGTTAGCTTCATGGATCAATAAAAAACATTGGGCAGTCATAAATAGACACTGGCCACATTTCTATCTGATCACGTTTATTCGTGACTAACCTATAACAAATATTCTCAATAGAATCATGATGTTGTACAATTAAGATATCAATCTACAATTAAATGTAGATTTAAATCTAAATTGAACCTACAATTATACTGTTTGTTTTGTAAAAGATGATCAACAAGTATTGATTGTTATGAAGGAAATACCTTCTCTAAAACTCACGATAGTAAGTAGTCCCATTCAATCTATGAAATTGTAGCTGTGTTATTGATCTGTTTACATTTTTTTAGTAAGTCCTGAAGAAGGAAACAAACATTTCCGAAAGCTTGACGTGATACCAAAGAATTTTTATTACTCCCTGGCATCCTGAACACTGGACTGCAACCTTACAAACAGAAATCACATAATGGTCCAGAAAAGTTCAATGTGATGATATCTGAAACTTCCATATGAAATATTTTTTGGCTACTTGACTCATTCACCCCAAACTTCCACTGGAAACAAAAAAGGTTTCTATCGCACCAAAAATAATAAAAAATATGTGATTGAAATGACTGATATTGAATTGGATGAAAATCCAAAACTCATCAAATGTACATGTAATGAATGATTACCAATTTCCACATAACAAATGAGATTCAGTGGTGAGTGAGAAGGATTCAATTATCTAAGGTCATTCAATGAATTTTCAGAATTCTCAAATCTACTTATTTCTAAGTATTTCGAGATATTAAGCGCCAAACCATTTTCTTCCGAATGGAACATGTCATAATCGTCGTTGAACTCATGGTTCCCTGTCAACAGATAATTCGAAAATGTTCAGTTCGTCTTCAAATTCAAAACACTTGTCCAATGTTCCTTAATACTTTGGGAAGAGATTCATCCCGTTAAACCAATATAAATTTTTGATCAGGAGTCACAAATGTAGATTATGGGTTCGCCAGAGCATGTCGAAGTACTATCTCACTTACTACCGTTTCTTGGAGTAGAACAGAACTTATGAATAGCTTGTTTTTGTAGTTCTGGGAAATAATGGGGTCGAAAATATGTATCTCCTTCATAACCATTCTTGGCAGCAATTTGTGTGATGAAACTCGATTATCTCAGAAAATTACTTTCTGCCAGAAAAAAATTCAATGCTGCTACTGCATGCTGAAACAGTACATGTATCGAAGAGTTATGAATGCCAAAGTCCGAATGGGATGGTTTGTGGAAATTGGTAATCAATTCGTTTCACTTCCATTTGATGAGTAGATGAAATTAACAGTCACTAGGAAGACAGTTACATGTTCCAAATTGTTATATTTATATAAAGCATCAATTAGTCAGAATTCATGAATACACTTACCCCTTTCTTGATGAAAATCAATAGCACTCCTGTATAGTGAAACAAGTGTTCAAGGTTTGTGAACTGTTCAGTGAGAAATCTCAAAACTAAGAATCACTTGGGATATCGAGAAAGTATTTTTGGTGATTGGTACTATTTTGTAAGCAAATTTTATAGTAATCAACCTGCGGACTTCTTTATTATTCAAATATTACTTCATATGGTGATTCGTGATCAAATAAATTGGTTGGAAGGAACTGAAGGATCATTAGAACTTTTTCTTCACGAATCTCTTCCCACTGCGTAAGAACTTCATACCATACACCCAGTATAGAATTGAAGTGGGAGATGATCCAATACATCACTCAGAGCCTATTGGAGTGAAGCACAAGTATTCCAGTCGCCATGCCAACTCGACTTCGAATGTTTCCTAAATCAAGATAATGCTTTTTCAACGGTCAATATTGTATTCTCTGGGCGAAAAAAACTCACACAGATAATGGCCAACAGCCCTTAACTTTTCCTCTTCCCGTCAATTCCCAGACCCATCTGAACTCTAATAAAACTTCTTTAATCCGATGACCAGTTTAGGCCAATTCCTTAAGGGAATGTTCTAGTTCTGTAAAATAGAGAAAATGAACAGAAAAGTTTTTAAAGAATCGAAATAATACCGTGGAGTTATTTGATAAACCGATTTTGAGAGTTTCTGTGTTTTATGGAATACAGGTTCGACTATCCAAATACAGGGTGCTATAGTTTCAGTAACGCACTATTATTTGTTTTTATTACTTTAGTACGATACCAGATATTTTGAAAGAAAGTAATAGGCATATTCTATGCATTAAATGTTTTTTTTCTGAATGATATAATTTTATATTCTTGATAGCGACATCTAAGCGAGACTTATACTGAATAATTTGAAAATGGAAAGTGATTAGTATCAGATTTTTCTCAAAGTAGAAATCATTTTTGTGAATCTCGAATAGACTCGGAATGAGTTCAATCAAATAATAAATTTCTCCACCTCCTGCAGATATGCTTATTTCTGCTATTTTTCATGGATTGAGCTGTTGGAAACCAACATTTTGAAATTACCCTACGAAACAAAATATGTGTAATTGAGGTCCAGTAACTATGCTTGAAGCTTTTCGTGACCTATTGAGTGAAAATTATCAATTTGGTGTGAATATTCGCGGTAAATACCCGTCGTGCATGAGCCACATTTGATTTCTCACCGAAAAGTAAAAAACTGGCATTTTTTAAAAAATCTTTCACTGAACGTTGTTTCATAACCTTCTCAGAATAATCACTTTACGATTTCATTTGTTGAATTATGTAATTTGTAACATCAACATTTATGAGGTCTTTCAACAGAAAATTCCGTACTTCAACTACAATTTATAACGGCCATTTTGTGGAAGTTACATCTGTCAAAATAGTAGGCATTTATTCAGTCTATTTTGCGAAATCACATTGAAGGGATGGATCATCCATCCAACAACACGTACAATTCTATTTGGACAACGTACCGCGCTCTTTGCCCATCTTAACGGTCGCCACAATCGTCCTTCCTGAAAGACTATTTGCAATTTGGTGGATGAGTTTAAGTCTACTGGTTTAGCTAACGTTTGACCAACACCCGCACGTCGACGAAACGCTAGTTCTGCAGAAAACATCGCCGCAGTCTGTGAGAGTGTGCAGGAGAATCCGAAGCAGTCGATTTCGCGTCGCTTAGAAGAACTCGACCTTCACAGACCACAACTTGACGAATTTTGCGTTGTGACATGGGCCTACATCCGTATAAAATTTAAGTGATCCAGGAACTGAAGGTTAACAACCATAAACACCGAAATGTGTTCGCTGAATGGGCTCTGGAACAGTTAGCAACTGACGATAATTTTCATCGAGGAATTATTCTCAGCGATGATTGGGTACGTGAAAAACATAATTGTCGAATTTGGGAAGACGCCAGTCTCCATGAGATTCAAGATCGTCCAATGCATACCAAAAAAGTCACTGTTTGTTTATTCGAAAACAACGTTGGCCAGGACATCAATGTTATCACGTCGAGTATATAGGACGATAATTACCAACTTCTTTTGGTCTGAATTGGATAGCATGGGCCGTCCTATTGAAACCACGACATGCGGTTTCAATAGGACGGCCAGAAGCATATCAGGCTCAACAGAAAATATTGAATAAGCTCATCAGAAAAACAAAAAATGGGTACTATAGAAATTGTATTGAAAATGGTGGTAATGATTAAAAAAAAATATGGCAAACTGTTACTGAAATATTAACCGACCAAGGTCCTATACCTATTTACTTGATAAAAACAAAAAATAACGAACTCGTCAAGGATCCGGTTGGAATAGCAAATAGTTTCAACAATTATTCATTTCTGTAGGTGGATATTTGGCGCGAAAAATAAATATAAATCCAGACTATTCCGAAATGGAGAGTATATGTTACCACTCCATTTTTCTGTAATCTACAACTGAAAACGAGACAAAATATATTATATCACAACTCAAAAATGAAAGGTTTCCTTGCTATGATGATATCAAAGCAGAATATCTGAAACTGGTGTCTGATTATATATCGAAACCACTAACACATCTAGTGAATATGTCATTAGAGCAGGGATGTTTTCCCTCAGCTCTCAAAATAGCTGTTATGACGCCTAGATATAAAAGTGGAGAAAAAACCGTTGTAGCAAAGTATAGACCAATCTCACTCATAACGAGTCTTGCTGAAGTTCTCGAGAAGATTATTCAAAAGAGATTGAAAAACACCAGTTGTTGTCAGAATCACAACGCGGCTTCAGAGAGAATATGTCCACCCAAGACGTAATAAAAAAACTAAACCAGCAAATTCATTCATGTTTGGATGGATCTAAACCCTCCATTGTTGTTTTAATAGACCTTAGGAAAGCTTTCGACACCGTCGACCAGTCTATATTACTGAATCTTCTGGACGATATGCGAATTAGAGGTATAGCGAATAATATTTTCAAAAGTTACATTTACAACAGAGAACAAAGGGTTGAAGTGGGAAATCGTATAAGTGGAGAGGAAATTATTACACGGGGTGTGCTCCAGGGGACGGTGTTAGGGCCATCCTACAAGACATCAACTCCAACATTCTGAGTTTCGCCAAAGATAGTCAATGTAAAGTTTGTTGTTGTTGAATTTTCCTAACTGTCTCTGTTTGTGTTCTTATTTGAATTAAAAATTTGAATAAATGGCAACTGACTTCTATTGAGCATTCAATAAACAACCTTTCGCTTTCTTACATATTGTTCCACAGTATATAGTGCATTGCTTTTCTCTTATTTCAATCGTATTCACTTCATCTTCCAGTGGATTACCTGGCTCCCGCTGAAATACAATACAATACAATTCCCGAAATCGTTGATTATTGAAAACTACTCCAGTGCTCCTAGACACTTGCTTTCAAATATCTCAAGCAGTTCATTCATAGAATGTGTCTTTCAAATGCTAAAGATTTTATCTTCAGTCTTTTCCACATTGATTTTTTCCATAATGTTTATCTAGGAATAATAATAATCAATCGGCTTTATTGATAATACAAAATAAACAATACAAAGATACATTTGAAAATGCAAATAAGTCACAGGAGATTCTGGTACTCATTGGCGAAGTCTAACTCAACCAATAAGCACCACTCCATAATGCACGCAAAGAACATACAGAAATAAAAAGACAATCAACAGTGATGCTACCACAAAATAAGAAACATAAATGAAAATGATAATTTGTGATTACCCTCTGTAGAGAGTTAACAAATAATTAAATTTAATTGATCTGTTGTTTAATAATTTATCCAATGAGCAAAAGTTAACGTTACTGACTATTATAGATATAATTTTTATGTTTGTCTTTAAACTTTATGATATTGAATTTCTTCAATTGCTCGGGCAATGAATTATGGAGTTTTACAGTAGGTACCAAAAAAATTATCTCTGAAACTGTACAGTGCAATGTTGTGGCACAGTTAATTTGTTCATTCACGCAGAATTAGTATCGAAAGGGGAAAATGGGAAAGGGTAATGAATTTATGAAAAAAACATAACCCAAATGATGAATCATGCGGTTTTTCATATTGAGCCACCAGGAGATTTTAGAGGCTTCAGAAATTGAATCATACTTACGAAGTCCATGAATTAGGCGGCAACAAAAATTTTGCTCCTTTTTTATTATTTTTTTTATTATTTTTTGTCTGAATCATATAAGTATGGCCCATATATGAAGTCACAGTATTTTCTTCTCCTGAGGATGCTAACTTTGTTGGCGAAACGCGCGTCGAGTGCAAAAATATCAGTTTGGTGTTAAGGCAATTAATCTCGAAAAAAGTTATTCAACTTTCACACCAAAGGTTCCAATCTCA
>WOGO01003150.1:0-14706 GCA_015342085.1 Leptinotarsa defecta | reverse complement strand
CTTTCTGTAGGGTCTTCGTTACTCCCAGATGTCCTTCCGTGACTCCATCATGGATTTCTTTGAGCACCTCCCGTCGTTTGTTCCTGGGTACCACTGTCTGGCGCCTGTCTCTACTATCGGCTTCAGACTCCAATACCCACTTCAGAACCCCGTTTTCCAAGGTAAGGGAGTTCCATTGGACCCAATAGGACTCAACCGCCGGCGAGTAACCTGCTACCTCCTGCCACCATGTTCTTTGATTACTTTTCTTCCATGTGATGACTAAACCAAGATCTGGATCTTTCTCTTGGTCTTTCTTGACCTTATTGTCCTCTCAGTTGTCGTCTACAGCTGAAGTTCTATAAATAGCTGCTTCCTTCTCTTCTGCTCGTCAGCAATGTGAGCAGTCATCGAGGCATGGTCTCCGTGACAAGGCATCTGCGTTTTTATGGCTAGTCCCAGCTCGATGTTCTATTCCGAAGTCAAATTCTTGAAGTCCCTCAATCCAACGCACTACTTGGCCCTCGGGATTTTTGAATTACAGAAGCCATTTGAGAGTTGCATGGTCCGTTCTCAACAGAACTGTTCTTCCATACACGTATTTGTAGAAATGCTTTACACCTTTGACAACGGCCAACAGCTCTCGCCTGGTGACACAATAGTTGTGCTCTGCTTTACTGAGCATTTTGCTGAAGTAGCCAATAACTTTCTCCTGTCCATTCTGGATCTGAGAAAGGACTGCTTTAAGTCCCACGTTGCTGACGTCCGTATCTAGAATAAATTTTCCGTCCGGTAGGGGATACTTCAAAATAGAAGCGTAGATCCAAGCTCTTTTCAACTTCTTGGATGAGGCTTGGCATTCCTCAGACCACTGGAACTGGATCTGCCCTTCTGTGAGTCGGGTCAATCGTTTGGCGATATCGGCACATATCGGCGGTAGTAGGCGCATAAACCAAGGAAGCTCCAAAGCAGATGTATGTCTTTTGGAATTGGTCAAACCTTAACTGCTTTGATATTTTGTTCCTCTTCCGCCACTCCTTCCCCAGAGACAACGTGGCCGAGGTAACGGACTTCTTTCTGGAACAGATGGCATTTCTTGGGACTAAATTTCAATCCAGAACTCCTCAGACGCATGAATAACTCCTCCAGATTTTTCAAGTGATCGTCGAACGATTTTCCGACCACTTGTCATTATCCACTCTCCAAATCCAAAGTCGAGAAAATTATGGAGTGGCTAGCGTGTCTAGGGTGTCATCAATTCTTCGAAGAGGGTAGCTGTCTTTCTTCGTCACGCTATTTAGCTAGCGAGCCGTCCTTCTTCTTCACTAATACGACTGGGGAAGACCAGGGGCTGTCAGAAGGTTCGATTACCCGTTCTTTTTCCATATCGCTGACTATCTTGTCTGCCTCTTCTTTCTTGGCAAGAGGGAGTCTTCTAGCTGATTGCCGGATTGGTCGGGCATTTCCAGTATCGATTCTATGCTGAACCACATTTGTTCTGCCCCTTCTCATCGACCCTCTCTAGTATTCCTGATTTGTTGTTGGTTCTTTGAATGCTGGATATTTGTTACGTACATGCCCAATTTTCCCACAGTCCCAGCATTATATTTGTTTTCTCTTAGGCAACACTTCTATCATTACCTTTCTAATGGTAGCTAGTGTCAAGGCCTGCCTCGTTTCTTGGTCGCGAAGTCCGTCCAAAAATGTCTGAACTGCTAACCGCTCCATTACATTTTCCAGTGTAGCAGAATATGCCAGATGAACCAATCGAGCTATGTCGGCTTCAAACTCCTGTAGGGATTCTCCTGATTTCTGGCAGTGGTTCTTCACCTGTGAATGGTAAACGTATTCTAGGTGTGCCTATCCATACCGTAGCTCAAGATGATTTTTAACCCCTTCAGACCTGATTTATTATTGTTGAGAAGAAAAAAAAAAGTCTGCATGTAAAGTTGTTCCGAATGGTCACAGATGTGGTATCAATAAGTGAAAAATGTCAAAAATGACTTTTTTTTTGAAAAAAAATAATGGGCATAATTATGCACAATTCTATTTAATGAACATTAAACAGGATGATACAATATGATAAATCAAAGAAAATTAAAGTTTATTTTCCTCATTATACAAAAACAAAAGTAAGAAAAATGCACAAGGACAATTTTTATAATGCAGATGGGAGTGTTATTTTATTAATGTCAGTGAAAATCGACAAAACAGTTTCTTTCTTTCTTGATGCGTAAGTGCACCTGGCACTTTCTGCAATAAAAATGTGTCTTTTCATTGCATTTACTGTACTTGCATCTCTTGCCTTCTTGATTTCCATCAAGAAATGGCAAGTGATCAATTGAATCATGTTGAACTTCTGACAATGGCCTATGCTCTTCATTTCTTTTCGGTAACTTGCTCCTAACTTGCTCAGGTGTGCCACTTGGACGCCCTCTTTTAGTTCTGACTAATGTCTTGCCAACTTTACAAAGACTATCAGCGATATGTAAACGAAACTCTAAGAATTCCGCGCGTTTATTTTTTGGTATTTGCAGTCTGTCACAGTCCCGCCTATATTCAAACCAACTATTTGCTAATGCAAGATTCACTGCATGAAATATAAGACGCAGGGTCCATTTCCGGAAACGTATATAAATTCGGTACAACCCTATCATTTGATCGAGCAGATCTACACCACCCATAGAATGGTTGTATAATTTTACTATTTCTGGGCGTGCAACACTAATATATTTCTTACTGCTCTTGTCCCATCTAGAAACTTCATCTATATTCCCAGATCCAATAAAATTTGAGGCTAAAACAACACTCCGGTTGTCTAGCCACTTCACCAAAACACTAGCTTTATCTTCACTAGTTACTTCGTCATGAGCACCTCTTCCTATTTGTTTCAATTCCTTGTCTCCTAATACAGGAGGATTCGTAAACCAGTTTATCCTTATTGTTCCCGCGGCAAATATCTTATTTGCTTTCAACATTTGTAGAAGCTGATAAGAAGAGAAATAGTTATCAAAGTATAGTTTATGCCCTTCATTATCTATTCTTTTTGCAAGATGCAGAACAACTGATGCTCCGAGGCCAATTTTTTTTAGAGAATCTTGGTCTAATTCAGTAGTAGCTCCTTGATATATTACAAAGTCGTATGCCATTCCTGACTTTCCACACAAAACAAATATTTTCACACCCCATGGTGTAGGTTTTCCCTTCACATATTGTTTTATCGATATGCTTCCCCTAAAGGGAACCATTTGCTCATCAATACATAAATTTTCCTCTAAGTCCAATTCGAAGCAGCGTTTTCTAACAGCATTGTATAGGGGGCGAACTTTGTATAGTTTGTCTTGACAATTTTCCGGCATTTCCAGATTATTTACGCAGTGTAAATTAGTTCGGAGTTGGAAAAACCTATCACGTGACATTGTTTCGTGAAAAAGATTTATTCGTAACGCTGTGTTCCAAAAAAGTCGAATTCTTGGAAATTTTAGGGTTCCGGCTGCAATATGTAATCCATACAAACTTTTCATTTCATCAGCATTTGTTGGTTTAAAACTAGCATTATTCTGAAGAACATATATATTTGTGAACTTGGCGATATCTTGAAATTCAGTTTCACCAATGTATCTCTCGAAATATTTACTAAGTACTTCTGGATGGACGTCTTCATTCTCCTTTTTCTTCCAAACAATTTCAGGAGTTTTGAAAACTTGCCTACACCATTTCACCGAGGCTTTTGCAGTCACTTCAACCTTCTTACGACCAGCAAGAATTGACAGTGGTATGTCATCCTCTTCATCTAACTCTCTTGTCTGTGGTCCGATTTTATCAGCACCAACCCGAATTTTTACTCCTGAAATCGCATATTCGCTTTCTATATCTACTCTTTCATCATCGCTCAAATTAATATCCGAGTCAGATCAATTTTCGAATATTTTCAACAATTCTTCAGCATCTTTTTCACTCTGGGGGATGTATCGTTTTTCTAAAATACAGAAGAAATGACAATATTGCAATTTTAGAGAATAAAAAATAACTAAAATGAATTCGAAATAATCGAAAGAAAAGTTGAATGAATTGGGCACAATTATGAACTTTGAAGAATCGGCTGGTATGTGATCGAAACAATGCCGAAAAATATTCATTCATATATACTAAATGACTTTCCATTTACTTATATTGTAACTATAATATATATTTTTCGTTGTGATATAGAGTAAAGTATTCAATATTTGATAAATATGTGGTACTCACGATGACTGTGTTTACTGGTCGACGCCATCTTTACTCAAATTACCATCCTGCATGAATTCAGTCTGACCCGCACCTACTACATATGCAACCAACCGAACGTTTAGTGCATTATTCTGCTCAAGCGATCACTGGCGCCGAATTTATATTAGATTTGAAAGGCATTTATGACTGTGTAAAATAAGTGTGCATAATTATGACCAGAGGGTCTGAAGGGGTTAAAATTATTTTCGGCTTTGAGGCGCGAGGCCTTTTGCACCGCGAGGCCGTGGGCGGTGACCTACACCGCCTGTCTCCACTGTAATCCGACTACTATGCATTATTATGCAGAGTACACGAGTTCTCCCAGATAAGAAGCTTTTATAGAGTCGCACTAAGGAACGACCGAAACTTTATTTTTTTTTCAAATATGCCACTGGGTATAGACAAATTTTTAGGTGGAGTACTAGGACACAAATAAGCAGTTTCTTAAGCCGTATCAGTCGAGAAGAAAGTAGCGTAATGTAAATTCACTTAATTGTTCATACACAGCTCGTAAAGATCAATTTTATTTTCGATACTGATCGAAAACTGATAACTATATTTTCAGTTTTTCTTTGATAAAGTATCTGCTGTTTCTACTAGTAAGGCTGCTATAAAACAAACAGAAACTTGTTTGTTCAAACATATATTTTTTACTTCTTTTATTTGTAACTAACGTTTCGTCCTATAAGGACATTTTCAAACTCATATATTAAAAGTTTTATACATTAAAAATTTAATGTGTGATTTTGAAAATGTCCTTAGAGGACGAAACTGTAGTAACGGTAGTTACAAATAAAAGGGGTAAAAAACATAGAAAATTTCATTTCTCTTTTTTTCATTATGATTTTCTACCACGTAGTAACGGCTACATTCATCAATTAACTTATTTGTTCCTTCCTTCAATTTTAAATGTTTTCATAGCTCCCTCCTCACGTACGCGAAATACCTACATTATTTTACCACCACAGTCTAAATACACCAAACTTTTGCAAGAACTGACATAATTACAATTTTTTTGAATGAATAAAATATATATTGATGGTACTGAAACAACAAACAAGCAGTAGTAATATACAGTGTGTGTTACACCGGTCTTCCATCAGATATTCACGATGAATCAATTATCAAAATATGTTTCATATAAAAGTTTCAGATATTCTCCAAATTACAGGGTGTCCTGTAGAAATGTGAAGAATTGATGTTGGGTTCATTAACTGGAATATATTGATTTCAGTTTCCGTCAAGTAATTGTTTTTAGACAATTTAGGAGTGTATGTGTATGTGCCTAGAAGTTGAGAAGTTATGTCAGAGATCACGTCAAAAAATCGATATAACTAGTTATTCAACCGCTTTCAATGTAAACTCATTTCATTTGTCTTTTTCCACTAAGATCCAATAGCTCCATTAACCTAAAAAATATACAGTACTTTGGGTGAAGAATAAATATCTATAGTGCAGAAAAACTAAAAAACACGCTTTTGAAGAAAATCGAACCAAAAAGTGATTTTTTTTTAATAAGCTTAAAACAATAACGAACAAAAAATACTAGTATTTCTGTGAAAAAACGACGGGCGCTTGATATACAAAAAATATTGCAACAACCTATACTTATCCAAACTTTGGAATCAATCAACGGTATATTGTTTAGAAAAATGACCATCGATATTTTCCGATTCCGGAGAGGGAACCTGAAAATTAGCTACCAAGTCCAAGGCAGCAGGCTCGCAAAGGAGGGTTATATATAAGGCAGCAGGCGCGCGTGTTAATAAAAAAAAATACTTTTTCAAATGAAGATTTACATGTAAAGTGAATTCGAATTATATCAAGGAGGTGACGTACACCGCCATCTGCCCGCGAATAGATCAAGCAATAATGTCGATAATTCTGGAGTTACAAACAAATATACATACATACATATATACAGGTGAAGCTGATAAAAAGCGACTCTCTACATTCTGTGGATCGAAATGAATCTTTTGATACTGTTGGCCATGAGAAACTATCGAAAACACTAGAACAGTTTGGAGTAAGGTTATCGTTTTCGAAGCTAATAAAATGTTACGTAACAAATAGAAGACGATGAGTTGGTATTCAAAGAATTTTGAGTGAAATTGAAACAATAAAATTCGGGGTGCCTCAAAGAAGGTAGTTGGCCTCTGAATTATCCATGTATACTTAAATAATTCATTCCTTGCAGATATCGAACGTCATATTCAACAGAATACATTTTCAACTTAACTTTGATTCTAACTTCAGATGGGATTAACACATTGGCATATTATCAAAAAAAAAAATACAGAGTTTGGTCTTTTTATTCAGGTACTACGAAATGATATCAGCTATCAATTGAGGACAATAAACTTCGCATTAGTAGAATTACAGTTTAGGTGGGCCTTGATAGGATGCTCGCAGCATATAACTATTATTTGTCTCCAACCATGATTTTAGAGAAATGAATTTGGAAAATCATCTAAGTATGAAAAATACAAAAGATTCCCGATAATTGAATTATATAGATATATTTCCAAAAGCCCAGGCTATATAACATGATACCACAAGAAAAACTTATCATGAAGTCACCTAAAAAATAAAAAAAATAGTTGAGGAATGGGAATGAAAAATCTAAAATGTTATAAATCTTTGTTGAGTTATACGAAATGTTGAAAACGAATTTTGAATGAAACTACCACTAACACAATGAGGACGATTACTTAAAGAAAATGTAAATCAATTCCAATAATCTTCATCGACAATTACCTGACTTCAGTAATTGAATTATTTAGTAAACTTGTTCACATCAAGGTATAGGTAAATACAAAGTGGTCGATAAAAAATTGATTTCACTCCACAAAAACCGACTCCCGTTCAAAAACAATTAACTCTTATAATTATTATTATTGCTTTGAAAACAGTATTTTTTTCTTCAAAACGCTCATAATCACCTACAAGTATTTATTATTTTCAATATGAAGTATATAAAAAACCAATTATACAGAATTCACTTAAACATATACTTCAGACGTAACTTGTTCAATCACTGAAATTAGAAATTCATGATCTGAAAACTTGAGATCGTATCGAAAAACAAATTTGACATTTGAATACATTTGTGATTTTTTTGGATACGATTTCCAGTAACTTCGTGAAAAATTATGTGAAATTTTTTTTAGTGAAAATGTTCGGTAATACAATCATCCAAATAATCGGAATATGTCGATAAGAAGAAAAAGATAATGGAATAAAAAATGTAATAGAAAACTATTTGAACTATATTTGAATAAAAATGAAATATTTTCATATATATATTAGTGAAAATCGTTCGCTATAAAACGAAAAGCACATTAGTACTCAGGTACAGTTGATATTAATAACGAAGTATCTACCTGTATACTACCTACTATCTACCTGTATAATATGTATTTAAAGAACCTCATAGACGTAAGTGGAATCATAACTAATTTGTCAATTGATACGTACACTTGTAGACACGTAGCAAGAGATACAAGATGAAAACAAATACTTCCGACTTTCAAAAAAGAATACTGAAGAAAAAAGTCGCCTCTTTATCCAGAAATGTTATCAGTTCAAGAAAAGAAACTATTTCTCGAAACGTGAAATTATTGAAAAAGTTATCTCGAATACCTAAGTATTTGAATGTTTTAATACAACATGCCACCAGAACTGTGGACAAATCATTTAAAACTAAAGAAGGAAAGATAAAAGCAGTAGAGAGCCTCATTATCAATAGGGCAGTCAATGCGGTGATGGAAGATTTAGTGCATAAGCAGGAAAGTGTGGCAGATTCATCGGAAAATGATGCGTTAGAAAATTTTATCACAGATATAATCGGCGGAAGTATGCAAAATCGACTCAGATGTCGGGTGATGAACATGGCACCAGCCCGGGAATATACAGAGGGAACCAATAAAGCTATAGTAACATTAGTGAAAATTCACGATATGAAAGTGAAGGGAAGCACTTCTAACTAAAGTATACCAGCTTTTTTGTGCACTGGATGTTATTAAATTATGTACTTTCGTTCAAGTTTTTGTTTTTTTATATATATTTGTGCCTAATTTTTTTCATATGTTTGCAACTTTTCTACTACGTCTATTTAGGTCATACTACGATTGGACATATCAACCATCGTGATTTTATGTTTTTCTATTCATTATGTCCATCATAATTTATTTATTTTCCCGATATATGTGTATATATATATATTTCATGTTGTATTATAGTTAATGAATACATATCATTCATGTATATTTGGTGATCAGAGAAAAGTTACAATGCAATACGTTGAACAATTTAGTCTTTTCGAAAACTTTATTGGGAATCGCTTTTGTCTATATGTGTATGGTAAACAGAAAACAGTTGTGACAAATTTAATTTTATTAGTATTGATCAAGCAGCTTTCAACAGGCCTAACCGAAATTTTCATGGATGTATGTGGTGATGAGCTTATTGTAATATTCATAAAGCAAAAGGTTTCTGGAAACCTGACAAAGTAAAACATCATATCTATTACCTAAAGCTATTAGCCGCTTTTTATAGACTCAAAAGCTTCACCAAAGATCATTTCAATTGCCATATCTTACTACGTGTAGCTGTATCGTATATTACTACAGCTGTATCGTATATTAATAGAATGGGGGGTGTAAAATATAAACATTTGAATGAATTAACTAAAAAATATAGCAATGGTGTGAACAAAAACAAATAATGATCAATGCGTCTTACATTCGTTTGGAAGAAAATCGTGAAGCGGATTAAGAATCAAGGCAACCAAACTTTGAAACAGAGTATTGTCTCAACCCATTTCAAATACTTACACAAAAATTAGGGAATCCTGAAATCGATTTATTCGCTACTTATTTGTATACAAAATGCTAGCAATTCATTTCTTGGTATCCCAATCCGTACAGCATAGGAGTTGATGCTTTTACATTCTCATGTCACTGATTCCAAAAGTTCGGCAGAAGTCATTGTAGTCTTTCCAATGTGGAAATCACAACCATCGTTCCCAAAATAGAATCTATGATTGTTTCTGACATTTTCATATTTGAGCAAAAACCCTCAGTACTTATGTCGCCTTTCAGAAAACACCACCCGCTTTGAAGGGAGCTTATCCTGGGAGCAGCCATTTTACAGGGGAGCCTTCAGCAGAAAGCAGATTCCCACATCAGTTATAGACACCATAACAGTGTCATCGAGTCATAATACTCAAAAACAATATAACTCAACTTTCATTAAGTGGTGTTAATTCTGCAAGAGTGAGAAAAATATCATATTCCACCCAGAAACTAAAAATATCTTAGAATTTCTGAATAGCGAATTGAAAAATGGGGCAAAATATTCTTCCATAAATTCCAGCAGATCGGCTCTAACAATAATTTTGAGAGCTGAAAAATGTATTACAGTGGACAGTGGACTGAAAGGAGTATTTAGAATTGAACCGACATTCCCCAGATACAAGACAATATGGCACCCAGATTCAGTTCTGGAGCACATAAGTAGTCTACTTCCACTAAAGTCCTTGGATCTAAGAAAATTAACGTTAAGGTTAACACTTCTTTTGGCCTTAGCCTCTGCGCAAAGAGTCCAGACATTAAGCACTATTCGTTTATCGAATATTCTCATTCTAAAAGGTAGAATTGAAATTCGTATAACAGACATCCTTAGAACTTCCAAGCCTAAAAATCCACAACCAAGGTTACAATTTCCATTTTTCAGAGAAAAACCGGAACTATGTCTGGCCTCCACCATCTTATACTATATTGAGAAAACTAAAAGTCTGCGAAAAGAAACTAACGAGTATTTTATTTTGACAAATAAAAAAACCTCACCACCCTGCCACGTCATAAACTCTGAGCAGATGGATAAAAGAGGGTTTGCGACAAAGTGGCGTGGATACTGCCATTTTAAAAGGACACAGCATCAGGCACGCTGCTTCATCAGCGGCGAATAGATCGGGTATGAACATAGAACACATTCTCTCGGCTGCAAGTTGGTCTATAAGGTCAGATACCTTTAATAAATTCTCCAACAGACCTTTGGTTTCAAACGCGAATTATCTGAAAAATAATTAAATTTATCCTCTATTGTTGAAATATTGTATTATATCACGTTGTATTTTTCTTTTGTTTTTGCTGTAAATGTTTACATTTTGTGGAATTCGAATATACACTATTTCTCTTAATGTTGCATTACATATAAACTTTTCTCTACTCAGCGAAAACAATTTTTATGAAATGATGTCATGTGGACATTCATTACCTGAAACCTAAAAATCGCCTTAGAATCTATAAACATCTGCAAGGTGGTAAATCTATTTGGATGTGACCAAATCGACGTATAATTAAGGATTAAACGACTTACCTAAAAAGTTCCATCTAAATTATACGAATAGATTTACATCCCACTCTTTATCCTGAAACAAAAAGAGTGGCTTTCAGCTCAGTAGTGCATATCCGCCCTAGTGGCGATCTACAGCTCACTTAGTATAGTGACTCAAACCAGGGCCTTTAACTTGCGCGTCATAGCTATATAAAGTATCACTACAAGGTGGTAAATTTATTCGGATGTGACCAATCTCGTATAAATTGGATTGAACTTCCTTAGGTAAGTCGTTGAATCCTTAATTTAACTGAAATTCTATCCAGTAAGAAGTTACCGACATATAACTTGGCATTCTTACAATGGAATATATCACTGCTCGGATATCTCAAAAATATCTATTTCAATTTCCAGTGGTCCTCTTTCATTATTAGATACAAACTTTTTCATTTGTCAACCAATTATTTTTGAAACATTTTTGTGAGACCACCAGATGGTGTAGTTTGAAATTTGTACAATAAATAATACCAGAAATGTTACCCTAAATTGATTTTAAAAATGAAAAATATTCCTTTCTAGTTCACGGAGTTCATGGGAAATGATAATACATTGGAATTAAAAATCTGATAATGTTTATTATTCATTCATTCGATAACAACAATAAGTTAAGGTATTGAAAAATTTGAACCTACACTCGCTCACATACAAAATGATTTGACTCCAGCACCGATGTTGTTTATTCTAATACTCAATCATAATTTCCTTATACCTGAGAGCAGTCAAAATTTTTTTAGCAGCTGAGTTCATTGCACGGAATCTCTGATAGAATGTCTTGACTTGGGTAGTCCGAAATATAAGCCGCCATTTCACTTCAGCCTTCATCATTTCAGTGATATATCTATTCAATGGGTCCATTAATGACGACACGTTGAAATACTTTCTGTATGGATTTAATAAATTTTGATGTACTGTCTTGGTTTCGATGATGACTGCCAGTTTGAAAATATTGTATTTAATCAACTCTTCCTCGCCCTTCAATGTATTGTATGGCAACTTCTTTTTCTCTCAAAAAGTATTCTAGATAGTCTGGATAGTAAGACAACGAGGTTGTTTCGCCTCTCCTTCTGAACTTTTCAATTCTCTTTTTGATATTAGATAATGCAGATTTTCTGAGGCTATTTGACACTGTATTCACAACAATGTTGATACTCGAGCTCTCGAGCTCAAGAACATGTATGTCCTTTTATTTGGGGGGCTTTATGTTTGAATCTGTTTTCTAGTCTTAGTTCCCTTCTTTCAACTTACCTAAATTTATATCATTGCAAATTGAAAAGGAAATTTCGACATCAATTACAGTGGCATTTTGTCCATGTGTGAAATCTAGTCACAAAATTTTACACCATCTGTTTGAGTAGAAAATGACGTGAAGTCAGAAAATCAAAGTCACTCAGATTTATAGAAACTCCAGTTTGAATTGTAACCAGATCAGGGGAATATCAAGGGCTCGTATAAATTCGCAAATTTCCCCTCTTTATTTCATAACAGGACAAGATTTCAATGTAGGAAAAAAACACTCAAAAAATACCAATTAGGAAAGTGAAACTTTACCTATTTCATTATATTGTGTAGAAAACCTGTGAATAATATCTGATTCAATTCTATAATGAGAGTGTGGAATACAAACTGAATAAAGAAAAATGTTTTTTGTATAACTCAGTGTTCATATGAAAGTATTTATTTTCAAAGTATTCTTCTTTCGTGTAATTCAATGTTTATATGAAAGTAGCTATTTCGAGAAGGCGTTTTCTTCCAGTTTGTGTCTGAAAGTTACTTCTTTGCATGATCTACACATCTTTGTATATAATTACTTTTTTGATTTTGAATGCTTCCTCATTTTCTTTGTAAGATTCCTGCATTTTTTGTATCAAAATGGGGAAGTAGAAAGCCAAAACTTTTTTTCCCAAACCATTCGTAAAGAGCTATCATTTTAGTACTTTTTGATGACAATTTTTGGAAATCGAATCAGTCATTCCTGAGTAATAGGAAGTTATATTTTTATTTCAAGAATTCAAAATTCATTCCAGTTGCATCAAGCTATACATAAAAACAATTATTATTTTTTGAATTAACACATCCCCTGAAGAGGTACTAGCCTACAGCAGGGCACCATATAAAACATGTATTATACTAACTTACCAACATGAAGAGAAAATAAACGTATTCGATCGATTATAAGTAAATTATACTTAGTGAGTGAATTGAAATACTAAATGAAAAATAAACTTCAGTAGCAAAATACAGTATCTGTCACATTGAGCTTCTATTAGAAGTTCAAGATGAATCAGTGAAGTTATCAAAGAATGTTTCATATAAACGTTTCACATTTCCTCCAATTAACAGGGTGTCAAGTAGAAATGTGGAGAATTGAAGTTAGGTTCATTGAATGGAATGGGATATATTGATTTCACTTCCTGTTAGGAAAGTATTTTTAGACAATATAGGAGTGTATGGGTTTGTACCAAGAGGTTGAGAAGTTATACCAGAGACCACGTCAAGTAGTCGATATATTAAACCGCCCACATTTTCAATGTAAACTCTTTTTATTAGTATTTTTCTACTAAGATCCACTCAGGATGCAATGCTCCATCAACCTAAAGAATATACAGTTCTTTAGATGAAGAAAAAGTAACTCTCCACATCTTTGTGGATCGAAATGAAGCTTTTGATACTGTTGGCCATGAGAAACTATTGTAAATTCTTGAACAGTTTGGAGTAAGGATAGCTTTCAAAGCGAATAAAAAGTTACGTAACAAATAGAAGACAATACATTGACATTCAAGGAATTTTGAGTGAAATTAAAACAACAAAATTCGGATTGCCTCAAGGAGAGTTATTATAGGTGGGTACAAAAGGAAAAGCACATTAGTACTCAGGTACAGTTGATATTAATAACGAACTATCTACCTGAATAATATGTATTTAAAGAACCTAATAGAGGCAAGTGGAATAATAATTAGTTTGTCAATTGATACGTACACACATAGCAAGAGATACAACATGAAAACAAATACTTCCAAATTTCAAACAAGAATACTGAAGAAGAAAGTAGCCACTGTATCCAGAAATGTTATTATTTCAAGAAAAGAAACTATTTCTCGAAACATAAAACTATTGAATGAGTTATCTCGAATACCTAAGTATTTGAATGTTTTATTACTTCAGTCCACCAGAACTGTGGACAAATCATTCAAAACTAAGGAAGGTAAGATAAAAGCACTGGAGAGTCATTATTCATAGAGCAGTCATTGCGGTGCTGCAAGATTTAGTGCATAAGCAGGATAATGTGGCAGATTCATCGGAAAGTGATGCATTAGAAAATTTTATCACAGATATAATCGGTGGAAGTATGCGAAATCGACTCAGATGTCGGGTGATGAACATGGAACCAGCCCAGGAATATACAGAGGGATCCAATAAAGCTGTAGTAAAATTAGTGAAAATTCACGAGATAAAATTGAAAGAGAGCACTTCGAAATAAAGTGTTCCAGCTTTTTTGTGAACTGAATGTTATCAAATTATGTACTTTCTTTCAAGTTTTTGATTTTTTCATATATTTGTAACTTTCCTACTACGTCTATTTAGATCATTCTACAGTTGATCGTATTAACCATTCTGATTTTGTGTTTTTCTATTCATTATGTACATCATAATTTATTTGTTTGTTGTTCGACATATTGTTGTCGTAATGAAGACAATGAACACATTTCATTCATGTATATTCATTCGATGATCAGTGACAGGTTACAGTACTATACGTAACCTGACTAGGTCTTTTTGAAAACTTTATTGTTATCGCTTTTGTCTCTGTGTATTTTGTGATTAGAAAACAGTTGTGACAAATTGAATTTGTTTAGTGTTCATCAAACAGCTTCAGCGACAGTATGAAGTTGAGACTTCATTAATAATGAATAATTTATTGAAATATTTCTGTTTGAAACTCAGTAATATAATTTATTCTGTGATTTTTCCTAATACAAATACTTCCAAAAATCAAACAGGAATACTAAAGATAAAAGCACTATAGAGCCTCATTATTAATAGAGCGGTCAATGCGGTGCT
>WOGO01003149.1:0-14710 GCA_015342085.1 Leptinotarsa defecta | reverse complement strand
GATTAAAAGCTCTCTCAATTGAAACGTTGTGTCAATGTTCCCCATATGCGGAGTAATTCTTCGATGAAGCATGTCCCACACCAAAATTGATCTTGATACTTAATTCGAGCTGCCTTCCTACAAACAACCTTCAGAAGGTTTCGCGAGCTGAGGGAAAATGGGAGCCCTGATCTCTCTCCACATGAGGTCATTTACAATTCTGTTATAGAATAACTGATACCGCAATTAACTTCAGATTACAGAAACTAGTCAGTTAGTAAACAGTTAATCGGTGTTGAAACCTCATCTGTATCACATGATATTCCTAACCTTCTCATTGCCAACTGACAATGTTTTCAAGTGTTTGTTTTTGTAGTTCTCCAACAAAATCAACAGTTCGATTGATTTTCCACCCTCTCTACTATTGATATGAGATCAGCGATGAAAAATAGTAACACTGAACCGAAAACATTTGCTAATTCCCTGATGGATACAGTGAAAGTTTTCGTGGCATTAATTTTTAATCTGTGATTCTGAACTTCAAATATATCTTCTTATCTGAGATTGTAAAACTGTGAATCCCAAAGAAACTCGGGAACCGTTTCAAGGATAGAACGAGATTTATGTCTCTCTGGAAGTGCCCTTTCCGTTGAAGAGGAAGAGGTAACTTGGGAAAACAAAAAATTTGCGAATTCGTTAGGGGAACACTCAATGTATATCGTTGTCAAATTCACACATTCTAGAAAGTCTGGGTTGCGCTATAATTTATAGTCATGAAAATAATTGAAAATGAGTGGAAAATATGTTTGGAAACGAAAAACAATTGATATGGAAATTGAACTGATTTAATTTTGAAATTCATTTTAATTTTCGCGATTTCGCCATTCATTGGCGAAATAACTAAATGAGTCAGTTTGGAAAAATCACTGCCATTTCGTTTCATGAAAAGAGATTGGAATGACTGAAACCGTTTCAGTCGGGACATAGTATTTGTTGACTCTTCTGATGCTCCCATAGATGGCGTCCTTGTGAAGGTAAATGCCATTCGATTTTCTTACCCCATACAAGCGTTATTTTTTTATTATTTACCTTCATATTCCTGAGCACCATAAACTTAAATTATTTTCAGTCAGTCAGTAACAGTGACAGTTACAGATTCACATGTGTTACTTTCATATACTTGTACTTGTTTCACAGAAATTCAACCTAAAATTTTGCTGAAATGCATGTAATCAGTTCTCGCGACATAGTTTGAATACAGTTCTGACGATTTTCTCCAACAAAATTTATATATTTCGCGAAACAATTTGCATTTTAGTCATATAACTAGCGAAATTTCCAACGAATGTGATGTAGTTTCCCATTCCTATGATTCCACCTCGAATAAATTTCGAATATCAGAATGCATCATGGATACAGATGTCACATATTCTATATTTCACAGTAATATTCTAAAGTTCCAGACAGCTTCATACGTAAGTAACAAAATCCCATTTATACATGAAAACTTGTAGACTTTCAAATAAAACATCTCATTTTTCACAGTGTAGCAGTCTAGCCAAAGTGAAAGAATTTTGATCAAGCAAACGGGGACCAAAGTTTGCCACTTGGGATGTTCTATCACGGCAAAATATTGTGGAAATTCCCTGTCGAGGATAAACTAAATAAAATTATAGGCATGTGCTAACCTGCACGTTTACGTGTCAGAAAAAAACTGATATTGCTGATGGTATGAAAGAAATATGTATGTTGACGTGGTGATAACCCTATATATTACAGTTTGGTGGATATATTGATTCCACATTGCTGATCAGTAGCGTCGGAGTGCATTTTTTGAATGCATCATTATTAAAAATGTTTTTGCCTTTAACCAATTATTTGCTTCCAGAAACAGTAAAATATTATATTTGGAATCGGGACTAATTTTTTAACATGCTTTTATTAGCTTTACTTGTATGTTTGTTTGTTTGTAACCGACTCCTTTCTCAGAATTGATATTATGAAGACACTATCCATTATACGAGTAGACACACCTGAAAGCAAACAGACTATTGAAAAAAGGACCTTTGTTGGTATACTACTCTGTTCAAACAATAAGATGAGTTTTCATTTCTCTCAAAATATATTAATTTATTCACCACTTTCTATTTTGTTCCTATCGAAGTAGTCCCCCTCAGATGTAAGTCACTTGTGCCAGTGTTTTTTCCAATTCTTGAAGCAGTTCTGATATGCACTTTTTGATATGTCCTTAAGCTTTCTCAGCGAATCAGTTTCAATCTCTCCAATCTTCACAAAACGCCGTCCTCTTATGCCTCTCTTCAATCACGGGAACAGAAAAAAGTCACAGAGGGAGAATCTGGTGAATATGGTGGCTGAGACATGACTACGGTATTATTTTGGTCAACTGAACTTGATGACTTCTATTGCTCTATTGCGGAGGACTTGACGAAAAATATAAAAGCAGCCGGTGATCCCTTAGACTATGTGAATATCGAAGTTACGAACACCTTTATATTATATGATACAAATATCACCGAACTGCATGAAACATATAAAAAACTCCACAGGCTCAGATGAAATCTCTATAAAAATCCTAGAAAATATTCAGATGAGAATACTTAATATATTAGTTACTCTAATAAATAATTCATTTAGAGAAGGAATCTTTCCAGTTTTTTTGAAGAAGTCGATTGTGTTAGCACTGCCAAAGGGAGAAGTCATCAATGGTCCATCAGATCTTCATCCAATTTCTCTAATCTCTGCAATGGCTAAATTGATAGAAAACTTAGGTAAAACAAGACTCCTTTGCTTCCTGAATGAAAACAAAATAATAAGTGATTGCCAATTCGGTTTCCAAATGCAAAAAAACACTTCCGATGCCATATTTTCACATCTTTACAATGTTTATTCCAACATAAATGACAAAGAAACACTGGCTGCGGTCTTCTGTGATATTGCCAAAGCATTTGATTGTACGAATCATGAAATTATTTTACGGAAACTCAGTAGATACGGTATAACTGGAATAAGTCTTGAGTGGTTTGAGTCATATTTAGCAGATTGCACCCAGATGGTCAAAACCACTTCATACTCAAATGAAGGTAAAATTACTTGCGGCGTCCCACAAAGTTCGGTACTGGGCCCACTTTCATTCTCAATTAACATTAATGACCTATCGTCTATAAACATCCAAGGAAAATTTACTTTATTTGCTGATGATGCTACAATTTTATGGCATGCTCCTAACAACAATACGTTGTATGAAGTTATTGAGAATGATATCACGAAAGTGAAAGACTGGTTTGACTCAAATCTCTTGAGCTTGAATTTATCAAAAACAAAAGTAGTGTCCTATCGTTGCCAGATTCCAGCTGTACATCTAAATAATATTCAAAATGATAACGTACCAACTTCTAAATTCCTTGGCTTGTTCATTGACAGTAATTTAAAATTCAACAAACATGTACCAAGATACTTTGAAATCGAAGCTTTCCTTTCAACGTCAAACAAAAGAAAATTTCAGGGTTGCTCCGAATTACAAAAATTGTCATTTAAATCATCGTTTATTCTTCATGACTTTGTGTTCTTTTTTTTTCATCACTTTTATGATTCGAAGAGAATCCTCTATCATCATTACATCTAGTCACAGTTTCCTCATTATTATTTTGAAGTTAAATAAAATATTTATATTTATCATGTGAGTTAATGTGTGAAATAAATTGAAATGCAAATTTCCACTAAGATTTACTACCAACATACTAACCAAGAGGGCAAAGAGGAATGTAAGGACACTGCCACTTGAATGGAAACAACATCGTCGAAACAGCTTCAGCTACCGACGTCAATGTATCAGGTCTCAAAGAGTGTATCAACACTTTCTGTTCCGTTAACATCAGCAATAAAACTTGCAGGCAATTTTCCGGGCCCAAGTTGATGAGCAGATGTTTGAAACTAGCTGCGCTTCTAGGCAATGGCAAATCTTCAGGCTGCGTCAAAATGACTGTGTCGGTGTTAAGGTTGGGCGACATCTGAAGCAATATTCTGGGGGATGGGAACGGAACTTCATCCAACAGTTGCGTTATGTAACGTTCGACAGGAATTGGTTGAGGTTTTCCGTTTGTACCTATATTCTGTAAAACATTGATTCTCAAGTATTATTCATAATATAACAGCTCAACCACAGATTGTTGTAAGGCTAAGGAAATATTTTTAAAAAAATTCCGCACATACAGATTTTTTTTATATTATTTATTAGGTACGAAAATTCCAGACAAAAATTATGCTGGTATAAAGGAGTTAATAAAAATTATCAAATAATTATAATTACCTCAAACTAAAAAAATGTCTTTGTTGTTTTTGGAAAATATATGAACTGTTTCAAATTTTTTATTTTTTCAGTCAATTTATTAAAAACTGCCAAACAATTTGAAATCGGATTATTCTCTCCTTTGGTAGTATAAATTGCATCAAAATGAAAGTCATTGAAACTTTTTGCATTATGATAATGTAATTTAGAATGTTTTAATAACTGAATGTTACTTTTCAGGAAATTTTTAGACAATTTATGTACTAATTTCTTTTTCAAAGAGTATTACATGATTCAAAGTCATATATTATTAGTATCACTTTGTATAATTCCAAAGATGGAGTAGCCATGGTTTATTGAATATTACCTTTATAGCTTCATTCATTAAACAATAAATTATAATTTTTTCCTATTAGTGCAGGATGACCAAATTGTAATGAGATATCTAAGTCGAGAGAGAAGATGGTCATCATATATTAGAATTTGTATATGAGCATCTAAAAAATGTATTCTTCTGATTGTTCCTACCAATGGTACAAAGGATTATTTAATTTTTTTTATGACTTTCAAAATTTAAATCTTTATCAATCATTAGACCTAAATATTTATGTTTTTCAACTTGGTTGACTAATTTGTTCTCAATTTCAAGATTCAGTTTCACACTGTTCATATTTTTTTGCTCACAGATCACAAAAACTGTATTTTCTAAGTTCATTGTTAGATTGAGATCGTTCAACCATTTCACAATCTTTTTCATATCTTGGATTATCTTCTTCAACCATCCCTTACAGTTAATTATTGATTGATTGAAGGTTTAACATGACATCTAGATTAATTAATTTACATAGAATATATAAATGATGGCTTTATTGCTTTGTGGCCTCAATCATGTCAAATTATTTCATATTCAAAACATTTTGCTTCTACGGCAGACATCTTCAGTACACAACTGAAGACGACTAATAGCATAGAAACCCCAACTTCCTTCGAAATGAATTAATATCTACTTTAGGGGTATTATTTCCTATACCCCTGATGTAACCGAACACCAAAATATGGTTGCAGCAAGACAGCGCAAGCTGTTTGATAACTAAAACATCTGTTTTTGAACCTTTGTCGCTGGATTAGAACATTGTATCTCCTTTATGTCTGATATTCGTGGACAGAGTCTGTCGATTCCATATATGACGTCTTTGTAGGGTAACTTTTTCAGGCTGGGATTCCAGTAAAGCATCTGGGGGTCCAGCTTAGCACCACTGATGAGACTTGGAAGGGGCGAAACAAAGATGTCTGGCATTGGATCACGAATGCTTTGTTTTTCAAGGATCTGTTTTCATCTGAATTGTGTTACTGTTATTGTACAGCATCATTCAATTAAATGTAATAATTTTCAAGTGTCGTTATTGTTGTTGTTTTCTCAACTCATTTCGATAATTTTATTGATGATTCAATAAGTTCAATGATTGCTCGTAATGTTTACCAAAATTTGTCATTGTTGATTTTGTTTAAATCAACAGATTTCACTCATATTGTACACATCACATTTACTCACTTCCTTACAGTTGTTTGAAATATTAAGTTCATCAAACAATTTTATCGAAGATTAATTGACCTACAAATCATACTTGTTGGAAAAGACGTTTATTTCGCCAGAGTTATTCTAAGTGTTCCATTGTTAATAAAAAATGATTCATAAAGATGTCTTCAGTATATTTTTAAATCGCTAAATCTTTCATGAAAGTTGTAAAATAAAAACTTGTTATGAGTTAAAAGTTATAAAAAATATTGAAACTCAACTTTCAACATTGAGTCTGACATAATGAGTCGTTAAGCAAGAAGTGGAACAATAGTCATTTGATGTTACTTACAATAGATATTGCATAATATACAAGTTCCAACAATATTATTTTACATCAAATACCATCATATTCATTTTTCTTGTGTCCTTTGAAAATTGAAGTAATAGATTCATAAAAAATTATACAAACTGTAAGAAAAAATCCTTTCGTAACAACTACTTTCAGATCTAAAGCTAATTCACAAAATAATCAATGGGATCATGAATTCCCCGGAACTTGCTGAATTTATAACTTTAAATGTGAATTCAAAGGGAAATACCCTTTCATCATACTAAATATGATTTACTTACATGCAACCACCTCAACCAGGTTTGGAAATCATCAGAGAACGGCCAGTGTGACAGAACACAAATACTTTTATTGACGTGTAGTGCAAAATCAGAGCCGTCGGATAATTTAAGAAGTTCTTTTTGTTTAGGCGAGAGCTCCTCTTCAGAAATTTTTTCGTAGAAAGTAACAGCAGATCCATATACTTTATGTTTTGCATCTGAAACAGTCAGAACGAAAGTGCTGAAGACAGGTTTGGGTTGGGTTGCTTCTTGTGGCCATAGCTCGAGAGTCGCACCCATCGGTAAGCAGAATAAAGGCACTGAATTTGGAAAGGGAAAGTCTGGTAGATCTCTTGTTGGATACCTAAAAAGAAATTGAAAAATATTGGGTAAACTATACGGGGGACTGTCAAAATAGTTGTCCACAAGACTTTATCATCCTCACGTGATTGCACAAACTTTAAATTGTTGAATGTTTGTCATGTGCATTTCTTGATATATGAAATATTAAAAAAAATTAAACAATATGCAGAAAAAATTATGAGTCAATTCAATGGCATGACCATTTCCTAAATTGTCAATAACTTTATGGCAAACCATTAATATTTTGTTGATAGCAGTTTAGCCAATAGTTGTTCAAAACAAATGGTTTTCCGATCATTTACCATTGTTTCAAAGCACTATTAGTCTCAAAATAAATTCCCCAACAATGTCTTCGACCTTGATACAGTAAGGCATTCTTTATTGTAACTGCCTTTATAAGATAAAATTTTTCCAAAAATATTAAGAAATTGTATTACAACTTATTGAATATACATCCAGAACAAGCTACCTAAGAAGAAAAGTTGGGATTTTCATTTCTAATGAGTTATCCCCCAAAAAAAAATGGAAATGTTTATAATACAAGTACTCAATTCGATACAGATACATGTAAATAAGTGTTACACAGGCGGAAAAGTTTATTATTTCAAAACTGACCATCATAAAATGTTCATTGATTCGTCATTTTAGTGACAATATTAATAGCTTTAACTCAGTATGGCAATAGACCTGCAAGTAAGTTATTTTAAAGAAAACATAAAAACAAATTTAGCTTGATTCTGTGATCATACAAAAATAGTAATTTCAAAATCTATACCTCAACGATTTGATCTCCACAAACTTTATTTGAAAAATATATCACAACATGTTTCGCTAAGACATTAGCTTTTTCAAGTGGAAATCACATATTTTTCAAATAAAGTTTGTGAAGATCAAATCGTTGAGGTGTAGTTTTTGAAATTACTATGGATCTTCATCAAGTAACGGCCGAATCAATAAGAAAAAAAAATAGTAATATTTCTTTGTTAAATGTTTCATTTGAAAATCTTCATTTGTGAATTAGATACAATATTATTTTACTTGTGTTTTATTTGATTGATTTTAATTCAGTAGAATTCATACCGTATGTATCGATAAAAGCATGATAAATGTTAAATTTTGCACACTTCACCATTCTTGTTCAAATTTCTGTCATTTTAAATGCACTTTTGTAAAAAAGAACATTACTCTATAATAAAAAGCAAAGGAAACAAAATATATATTCCAAGGAAATGTTCATAGTATACAATTTTGTATATTGTGAACAAAGTATAATAAATATTATTCTAACTATTCTATCAATCGCTCATAGACAGGTGTTACACGATTAGTTTGGCATCAGTTCAGTCCATGACCTTGATCACGAATGAACTGATGACAAACTGACTGACCCATGAACAACATTACTCTATGATATTACTGTCTATCACTGATTAATGATAGAGTAATGTTCTTCATGGGTCAATCAGGTGATCAAGGTCATGGACTGAACTGATGCCAAACTGAGTGTGTAACACCTGTTGTACAGTCATCTACAAAACATACCTTGAAAGAACTGCAGGTTTGTAAGTGAGCAGCTTGGCTCGATTCATAGACTTTTTATAACATAGAAAAACATCACTGCCAACAATTCCTTTGTTGAGATTTTTGTTTATACAGCAGAAAGCGTGAGGAGGAGATTCACTCTTACTAGCTATTACAACACAAACGTCTGTCACAACCAAAGCATTACAAGGCATGGAAGCTAGCCCTCTTCTGTATGTGATGAAAGTTTGTGATGTGGAGTTATTTACATTAGCCACATTACCGCCAACACTTTCTTTAACAACTCCTGCGTCTTCCATGAGTCTTTCTTTGCCTTCATACATAACACCTAAAAGTAATTCATGAAAGCAAGTATGTAAATAATGAAGTAATTTTTGACTGTTTCCATTAATTCAAACCAATGTTATGAATGGAAAAATATTGATTTTGAAATATCTCTCAGAAAAATTGCTTCTAAACTCAAACTGAACCCAGAATTTCTAGTGAAAACACCGAATATCATATTAATACTCTTTCATTCACTAATGGAGAAGCAGAACAAATTTTTTCAAAAATGGAGTTATTCATTTTGATGAAAATAAAAAACTTTACCAATATCAACCAAAGGGGGTTTATCTCTTCCTCTCCTGATGCACAGAAAACATTCATTGGTGCGTAAACTCCCATGGTTTAGGTCAGCAGTCAACCCTGAGGGAGTCCTTGTAATGACCTCGTAATCATCTGGCTTTGTCTCCCCCAAAGCTGGGAATATAACACTAATATCTGTAATAGGAGGCTGTCCATGGCTAGCTTTGAGATTGCCTCCTTCCGAAAGAGTAGTCTCATCCAGAGGTTCTGGATCATCTGGTAGACCAGCAACAACAAAATAATCGGCAACTCTCCTCTCATCCATTTGAATGGACTTCAAGTATCTAACACCTGAAATATGAATATAAGGCACCTACGCTTTGTATATTTTTATTTACTTTCTGGGTAAATAATTGTTTACTAGAACGGATGTTTGTCTCTGTCACTTTCATCAGTGATGACTCATCGCAACTTGCGTGTTGATTATGACTGTGGCAAACTAAACAAAAGTAAAGAACAAAACAGATTATCTTAAATTGACTTTCATATTTACTTATGAGTCTTTCTTGACTGATAATATAAATTAATTTATCAATCCAGTTACATATTTATTTTCACTTTCATCGGAATTTGACAATGTTGACATTGACAAATGGACATGATCGAAACTCCATTTTTTCAGTCATAGGCACAGTAGCACGGGAAACTGTAGAAAGCTCACTATGTCATAAGTCTAATCGGTTTTATGCGAAACACCAATATATCTGGTAATCGTTAATAATACTGATGACGCCAACCATAAGATAAATATATTAGTACTTTTTTATCATTCCCATATTGATTTCAATTTAAGAGCCACCGGTATACAGCTGTTTCAGCCTATTGGGCATCGTCTATTTATCTTTTGATTTTCATGGAATTATTTTCCAGCAGCTTGCAGTCGTTTGCAAAAGTTATCAAAAACATTTTTTTAGAAAATGTCTTTTTCGCAGTGTAAGACCTAGTAGAATAATTTTGTTCTGACGCCTACTCCGCCCGCTGAAAAGAACCAAGTTTTTTACTTTAAGGACGACTTGGAGATATATTTTTGCACACAGTTCTCGACAGACTTCTTTTTGTCATTTATTCTTAATGAACTGTTCTTTATTTTCAAAATTCATCTTTTTTGCATTTTGCAAAACTTTTGAGCATTATTTGTCCAAGATTTTCATTGATTTTTGTGTTCTGAGAATAAAATTCGAATTTTTGAGGAATTTTTGTCTTTAGTGTGTGTGGCTCTTGTAACACCCTGAGGAGGTAACTTCGCCCATCTTTTATTTAAAGCTTTGTTATACAAAGAAAACATCTGTTGGGCAAAGTGACCCCACTTCACGAGGTGAATTTGCCCACCCATATTTTATTTTTTATTCAAGAGGGGGAATGATATAAAAATAAAATAACTATATACATCACATCTACAAACCACCTTCCAAAGGTACAAATTTTATTTAGGATATCAAAAAATAGGTTATGTGAAAATCATCAACTTGAATTTTAAAACTGGGCAATGTCACTCCAATTGACCGGTACAACACTTCACATCGATTTTTTTGAGAGAAAATCAGGTAACTTGCGATTTAAATATACGTTCAACAAGTTGTATTTCAGTATGAGCGACATATTAAATTTCATAAGATCGAGGATTATATTTCATAACAAATAATAAATATTAGCAACACATCACTTCAAATCTATTTTCCTGGAAAGTCATGTAACTTGCGATTTGAAGAAATATTCAACAAATTGTATTTCAGTATGACCCACATATTCTATTTCATAGGATCGAAAGTTATATTTCATAACAAATATAAAATATTGGCAATACAATACTACACTTTGAGTGACCTTTTGCAATATCAATACAAGCAATACAACACGTCAATACAAGTAATACAACACCTCACATATGTTTTTCTGAAATAATATCAGGTGTCTGGCGATTCAAAGACATATTCAACAAATTGTATTACAGTGTGACCCACATATTCCATTTTATAAGATCGACGGTTATATTTCATAACAAATAATAAATATTAGCAATACAACAATCTACATCTATTTTCCTGGAAAAAAATCCTGTATCTTGCGATTTGAAGACACATTCAACAAATTCTATTTTAGTATGACCGATATATTCCATATTACAAGATCGAGGGTTATATTTCATAATAGATGAAAAATATTAGCAATACAACACTTCACATCTATTTTCCTGGAATACCATCATGTATCTTGCGATTAGAAGACACATTCAACAAGTTATATTTCAGTACGACTCACATTATCCATTTTATAAGATCGAAACAAATATAAAATATTGGCAATACAACACTTCACATTGGTTTTTCTGAAATAAAATCAGGTGTCTTGGGATTTAAAGAAACATTCAACAAATTGTATTTCAGTATGATCCACATATTGAATTTTGTAAGATCCAGGGTTATATTTCATAACAAATATGAAATATTAGCAACACATCACTTCACATCTATTTTACAGGAAAAAAAGCATGTATCTTGCGATGTGAAGATACATTAGACAAATTGTAATTCAATATGACCCACGTATTCCATTTTATGAGATCGAATGTCATAACAAATATAAAATATTAGCAACACATCACTTCACATCTATTTTCCTGGAAGAAAATCATGTATCTTGCGTTTTGAAGACACATTCAATAAATTGTATTTCTGTATGACCCACATATTCCATATTATAAGACCGAGGGTTATATTTCATAACAAATAAGAAATATTAGCAATAACACTTCACATCTATTTTCCTGGAAAAAAATCACGTATCTTGCGTTTTGAAGACACATTCAACAAAATGTATTTCTGTATGACCCACATATTCCATATTATAAGATCGAGGGTTATATTTCATAACAAATAATAAATATTAGCAATAACACCATCTCATCTATTTTCCTGGAAGACAATCGTGTATCTTGCGATGTGAAGACACATTCAACAAGTTATTTTTCAGTACGACTCACATTATTTATTTTATAAGATGGAAGGTTATATTTTATTACAAATATAAAATATTAGCAATACAATACTTCACATCTGTTTTTCTGAAAAAAAAATATATCTTGTGATTTCAACAGATTTTCAGAAGAAATACTGATGAAGAGAAGAAAAAAGAGTAAGAGCAGCATACTACAAATTATATATCGATATAATTTTTGCAATATTCAGCTCATAGTTTTTATTAAAAACCAAATAAAGTAGTTGTGGAAATATATTCAAGTGAAGTGAATTTATTATCGTTAATAACAATCCAACGTGCAAATAATAGCTAATGCAGTGATTGGGCAGTGGCTTCAATCATGGATGAACACTCGATCATGTTAGCGAATCCATGGCCGTCATCAACAATGGTTAAACATTGATTGCCCGTAGAATTGATCTGTGGTTACGAAGCTATTGGAGAAAGATTAGCTACAACGCAAGCAGCTGAGCCTAACCTACATTCTATAGTGGTCATTTCAGATGAAGAATAACAAGAAACAGAATTGGAGAATTCAACCACAAGACGTGGCGAAGTAAAAGTCCATTAGACAAAATTTAAGTTTCCCAGTCGAAGATTTGTGAATCACCTACCTGACTTGTTACTTTGAAGTTCGAAGCATTATTTTAATTCAAAAAGCGAGTAGCCGACTTAGAACTTCTTTTGGAGATGCATAAAACCAAGAAAGAGGCGACAGATTATAGAATGATCTTGCCGAGTTGAAAAAGCGAAAGGCTGATATACAGGTTTGCATTGATACAATTAGAAAGACTGTCAAATATCGATAATGAAAATATTCGGGAATTTCAAATTGAACAAAAAAGGCTTTTAGATAGTGAACATTCAAAAAGTCTATGATAGACATACGTGACGAAGTACTATCTCTATTGTCTTTACAGAATTGCATATGTTGATGCTGATTTTTTGTGATTGTGATTTTGAAAGCTTCGAAATGTGAATATGACTTAGTGCTATTCTTTTCATTACATGAAAGATAGCTTTAAAATGTGATATTTATCAATTTTTACGAGGAATTTCATTATCCAAATTAATAAGTACATGAAAACTATCTATATTTGAGCTTACATACTATAAACTATTTTTTGTATTCCATTAATGTAATTGACTATTCATATGAATAGAATCAAGTACTTCTCATGTCATGTTTTTTGTATTTTAATAATTCAATTCACTATTCATATGAATAGATTCATGAAAAACGGTAATGCAGCCTTCATTACCACTCTAAACTTTTTTATGCAATTCATGTTGTTTTTTTGTATTCCATCTATTGAGTTCATGTTTAATTGTATTGAATAGCCTCGAAATATAAATATGACTGTAATTTTCTTTTCATTGTGTGACTTTGACGTCGAATTAACTCGAGCCAGTTATGCTGCTTGAAGTTTTGAACCGACACGACACAACGTAACCAAGGTGACATTGAGGAGGCTTTTCGAGTTTAACCTTGCTGCATGGACGAATAGGCTTTCAAAGTGCGTTTTCAGTTCTACCTTGAGTGACCTTTTGTAATATCACATGCCTTTGCTGAAGTGAGTCACAACGCAGGCGAATATTATCTGCCACGTTGCCGGTTTCCACTTTTGAAGAATATGAACGAAGGCTTACCATAAAATATAATACACTTTTCCATAAAATAAAACATAAAAACATAATTAAATTTAACAATCTCCAGAACAATGAATTTCTCTCTATTAAAATACAAGAAAAATGGATAAAGAACCTTACAAACGTTGAAATACCTTCGGACATTAAACGTTTTCTGGCTCTGGGTCCAAAATTTGGAATTTGTCCTTTAACCAAAGAAATTAAACTTTCTAACCTGCTTGCAGATTTAGAAAATATACTTTTCAATATTGATAAAAACTTTCAAGATATCTATCGTGCTCAATGCACAAATATTATTACAAATTTCCTCCATAAAAATTCAGATAATTACCATTTTTTAAGAAAAACTTTTGATCAATGTAAATCTTTTTTAAAACAACATCCTGAGATCTATGTAGTAAGAAGTGATAAAGGCAATGTGACGGTCATAATGTTCAAAGAGGACTACTCTACTAAAAGTTTTGAATTACTTAGTGATATTAAATATTATAAAAAGTTAAATCATAATCCAGTCAGCACTTTACAGCAAAAAGCTAACAAAATAGTTTCTAGGATTAAGAAGGATAAATTGGTGGATGAAAACACAGCCAAAAAGCTGACTATCTATAATGCAGTAATTCCTAGATTTTACTCATTACCGAAAGTACACAAACCTGAACTATCGATGAGACCCATTGTGTCATCAATTAATTCACCTAACAGCAAACTGGCTAAATGGTTGGCTAATATCTTGTCAATGTCATATAACACTGACAACGAATTTTATGTGAAAGATTCAATTTCCTTTAGTAATTTTATTAATGATTATAAACTTCCTGAAGACTATGTCCTAGTGAGTTTCGATGTAGTTTCACTTTTTACAAATTTGCCTTTAAATGTAATAATTAATAGCCTACAAAACCACTGGGATATCATTTCTCAGCATTGTATGCTTGATTTTCCAAATTTAAAATCAATTTTAGAATTTATTTTTGACTCTAATGTCCTAGTTTTTCAGGACACTTTCTATAAGCAAATTTTTGGTACCCCAATGGGGTCAACCATTTCCCCAATTCTAGTAAACTTTGTACTAGATGACTTAATTATGAATGTAAAGGATAGAATCCCTTTTAATATTCCTTTCATTAAACGCTATGTGG
>WOGO01003148.1:0-14710 GCA_015342085.1 Leptinotarsa defecta | reverse complement strand
GTAAATTCCAGACTTTTCCGAATTCTCGACTTTGTCTTTTGGACTTTCCAAAAGGCTCTGTAGTGTATGACTTGTTTTTAAAACCACTTTTGTACCTAGTTCCTTGAAAATCTTTCCAAAGTTCCTCGTATATTGGTGGTATGATATGGTATGGACAAAAACCTAGATAAATACATCTCAGTTCCATGTCGAGCTGTTAAAAATAACGATTTGGTGTTGGGAAAAATCTCCAGTGATATTCATTACTACACCAAAGGTTCCAAACAGTGCATCATAAGTATGAGTCTAATGGTGATGAATCAGGACATCTAGCTGGCAATTCTTTAGGTCCTCGCCTACCACTCCATCTCCCTATGAAATTGTCATCTAAGAATTGACATGCAGATGCACCTACAGGTACAGAAGCTCCATCTTTTTGAAAGGTGAGGTGACCTTCAAGTATACCATCATCGTCTTCAAGGAATTGAGTGATTCTTGGGTTCACAGTTCTATCAAGACGTTCAAGATACGTTTGTCCGTCGAAGTTAACATCAATAAAAATATGGACCTACAATATGGTCTCCCAGAATATCAGTCCAAACATTCAATTTCTGGGGAGTTTGTGAATGAGTGTTTCTGTACCAATGGGGATTTATGTTACTTCAGTATCTGCAGTTGTGCCTGTTCACATGTCCACATGTGAACATTTAAATAAAAAGAAGATTCGTCAGAAAAGTACACATTGTAAAGGTAATTATTATCACCAATCAATAATCGACTAATGATTTCACAAAACTCTGTACGTCTGTCAGGATCATCTACATTTGATTCTTGTACATTCTGCATTTTATAAGGATGGAATTTTGCTTCTTTCAGAATTCGATGTACGCTGCTTTTAGAAACTCACGAAATAGTCTCAAGTTGCTGGCTTAATATGCCTCAATGGAAGCAAAAGCCATTAACATAGAGAATGAATATTTTCCATCACTACATGTTCTAAAAATGCAACAGCGACCCCCTCATTTCTCATGATATGATGTGTTTTTTTCTGAATCAATTTCTTTGAAAATTCGAGCCATAGCTCTAGCACATCGTCCATTTTCAAAATACGCAGCTGCAATGAATATTCTCTCTCATAATGGTAGGTATAAACAATTTTCGAAAGTTTTCAAATTGTTGAATGAAGTGAATCGAATACATCATTATACCAAAGCTCAAACAAAAATATGTGTATACAAAATCACATGGCGACAATATTTTTTTCATGAAAACATCTGACTCACCTTCTAAAGTATCATTTCTGAAAAAAAAATTAAAACATCTTGATAAAACTTAGTTTTCCTTAACTTCAACAACACTTGATCGATCCTCAATTTCAGTACACCGATGTATTTGGAATAAATTCCCTTCAAAATAACGTATCATATGTATAGTAGTTCCATAGAAATTACAGAAGTAGGGGATGTTGAGAATGAGGGGGTTGGCAACACAATAATGTTGTATTTAGTGAAAGTATATACTTATATTATGTGTTTATATGCATATACAAATATGAAGAATATCGGGTGTCTTGATATAAATCCAAGAGAAACTTTTACTGGTAAAGACAAATCATAGACACGTTTTTCGGGCTCTCAGACCATCTTCAGTATTCTTGATTGCCAAAAGAGTTAAAAATGCACGAAGCCATCAGCAGAATAAGCCAGCCGCACATTTGTGCGTCTACAGCTGCATCCGTGGTAATTTCAGTAGCATTCTAAATCTATTAACCGGAATAGCTTCTGCTGATGGTTTCGTGCATGTGTACTTCCTTTGGCAACCAAGTGTTGCCCATTCTCGCACTTTACTGCGCCATACTGACGATATGACCAAAAAACCATCTTTTCGATTTATATCAAGACACTTGATATTCTCCATATCTGTATTATTTTCTGAACCCATATGTCACACAGATAGCTGCTTCCGTGGTAATTTCAGTGGTATATCTATCAACCGAAACCACAAATGTGCGCCTGGCGTCTGCTGATGGTTCCATGCATTTGAACTTTTTTTGGCAACCAAGTGTTGCCCATTCTTGCACTGATGATGGGTCAAAAGTCCAAAACTCGTGGCTATGGTTTGCTTTTTTTGAATGATACGCCCACTTGTTTTCCTTTGTTATTTTTATGCGGTCCATAAAAATGACTTCTAGGCGATTTCATGTGTCTGATTCAATTTTTTTTGTTATTAAAACACATTGTCTAATTCATAACACCAAATATACAATTAAGTACCATTATATCGTAGCCGTGTAGAGTAAAGGGTTGCTAGTACTTGTGTGAAATTATTTGAAAGGACTGCATTTTTGTTGGACACACTGTTCTAACTTTTCGGTATTTATCTTAAAAATATCAGAGGTGAAACATCAAAGGAATGGAACTGCTCGGGCGGATATCCGACATAAATTAACAAACTCGTAAATTTCATTATTGTTTAGGTAGCTACTCCACAAATGCAATCGAGTTATTTTATATAGAATACTGTTTGTTTGCTTACTCAATTTTAATGTCAGCAGTTGAAAAAGAGCCATATTTATAACTGTCTGTAAATAAATATGCTTTGAATGAACGTACATGATTTAACCTCAATATAAATTCGGATGTATACCGCATAGAAAAAGGGAATTCTAATGAAAACATTGCCATCGTTCCAGGGATGTTTTTTAGTTTGAAATAATCAAATTTTCAAGTTATTGGATCAAAATCTCTACGAGTTTGGTTCATTTGAAAAGCAGAGGATAAAATACGGAGACAGAATGGACCACGAAACTAAAGAAAATTTGATAAATGAGGAATGTAGGAGGTAAGTTAGACATTGTGTCCTTTTCAATGAAAATTAATAGTTTCCAGATAAACTTGAACCCGGGGAAATCTACACGTCAAATTTTCTCCGAAATGAATATTTATCATACAAGTGCTTGGAGACATTTAAAAAAAAACGATTTAAAATGTTACAAAATACACATATTTCAAAAATTGCATCCAGGTGATCCCGAAAGGCGATTGGAATTTTGTAATTGGCTAATAAGAAGATCTGATTTTCCTGTTTCCGTGGAAAATGTAATTTGGACTGATGAAAGCAATTTTACGAATTGTGGGATATTCAACCGAAATAACGAACAAATTTGGACCATAAAAAACCCCAGGCACTTCCGAGAAATTCGACCTCAAGTGCGATTTAGTATTAACGTGTGACCAGTAATTTACAAAGATAGAATTCGGGTCCTCATTTATTTGACGGAATTCTGAATGGGGAAACCTATCACCAGTTTTTAAAGTCGATTTTCGAAGACTATTTGGATGATTTACCTGTGGCTAACTATAACAACATCTGGTTTCAACATGATGGTGCTCCACCACTTCCGGACGAGTCTCTAATTACCTGACTGAAAGGTTTGGTGATTAATGGATAGGGAATAATGAGCCGGAGAGGTGGCCAGCAAGGTCTCCAGACTTAAGTGTTATGGATACATTATTATGGAGTACACTGAAAAATAGAGTTTATGATCAGAGGGGAAATCAAAATATTGAGAACCTTTAACACAGCATTGTTAGAGAGTTCGGAAGATTGAGGAGGAGGGAAATTAATCGCGCAGTGAATAATATTCGAAGAAGGGCACAGTTGTGTTATCATGAACAAGACCAACATTTTGAGTATTTGCTATGATTCACTTTTGTCTTTACATTTTAGTATTGTTATTTGTTCAAAGTTCTATTTTCATTGACAATGACATAATGTCTAATTCACCTCATACATACCTCATTTATCAAATTTTGATTGTTGAATCTGTCTCCGTATTTTTTCATTAGCTTTTCAAAAGAACCAAACTCGGTGAGATTTTGATCCAATAACTTGAACAGTTCGATGTGTCTTTCGGGATACAAGTTTGAATAAATTTCCAAACATTCGTTATGGAATTAAATCGGATATCATTCACAGGAGTGCTATACAATATGGTATATGAAAGAGGTAAAATTACACTTATATGGAACACTGTCATGCTCGATGACGTACATCCGATGTTTCGGAATAAGACACTTGTCATATTGAGCACTTCATCTTGTTATGTTATCCAGATTGATGCTGAGGAGGCAATAAGACAAATGTCTTATTCTAAAACATCGGATGTCCTCCACTGAGGATGACAATATTTCATGTAAGTGGAATTTCACCTCTTTCATATACTATACTAGTACTATGTTGCTGTATCGCTACTGTTTCAAAAATCTGTTTTAAAATCTGTTTTTCCGTTAATCAGATGTCGCCCCAATACGAACGACAACTCTCAGAAGTTGAGAAACTTGTGCGAGCTAAGGATTAACGAGGTCTTACCTTTTAACGTGTGATTCCTAACACGGTTGCTTCAACCAGATAAATTCTCTCGAGAAAAATATCTGGTCGAGGCGGAAATCGAACCCACGGTATTCCGATCGTGAGTCGGGCGCACTACCACTGTGGCCAATTAGAATGTTATGTCAGAATCAGAATCAACGAACTTAGGCGTGCGCAGCGTTATAGAACAGTGCTTTCAAAAAATTGTTTTACAGTGCCATCCAGTGGCGAGTTACAGAAAAATTTATAGACTAAAAACCTTCTCTATGAAAAATTACTTATATCCAGTTTCATCACGATCGGTTGAGCGATGTAGAAGTTTATCACTTACCACCCAACCCACCAACCAACAAACATCCATTTTTATATATTAGATTGTGTAGCAAATCCTGTGAATTATATCTGATTTGATTTCATAATTTCATAACGAATGTTTGGAGTACAAACTAAATAGAAAAGAGTGTTTTGAAGTGATAACTCCTTATGGGAGGATAAAGCGCTTGGTAACGTAACGCACAACGGCGCCAGCATGTCTGGCTCTCCTTTATTCTCACTCTAACACACAGCGATAGCCCTATCTCGGACAAACGATACTCTCGCCTCTCTTCGCATGACTCGGTGTTCAATGTGCGGTCGCCGTATACTGTTGACGTAAAACTATCACCGCTTTTGAAAGTGGTTATGAAAACGAGCAGAAAATGTTCATCGGAACAATACAGAATATCCTAACGAAAGGTTAGTTTATTAATAGAATATGATACGTTGTTTCGAGAGAGCTTTTTCATCCAGTTCGTATCTGAAAGTTGATTCTTTGCATGAACTACACATCTTTGTTTAGTTTATTTTGAAATTAATCACTTTTTTTTTCTTTGGAAGATTCCCACATTTTTTTGATAAAAATGGAGAAAGTAAAAACGTTTATTTTCAAAAATTTATCGCTTCTGAAAATATAACCCTTTCCATTCAAATCGTATTTAGGTTGTCAAAATAGGAGGCATTTCGTATTGCAAGGTTGGCTACCCTATTGAAGACAGATGTCAAAAGTTCAGTTTGAGTAACATGATTGAATACTTGATTGAGCATTAGATCGAATAAATATTAGTTAATTTTACATTTCATAGTTCACAATATATTCGACAGCAAGTGTAACCAACGTTATAAAACAAAATGCTTACTCCCGTTTAAGTGAAATACGTTGTAATAATTGCTTTCTCAAACAGTTTCTGTTTCAACAGAGGTAATAGGTTGTGAAAAACTGATGTAACTCTTCATTCTCTGGTTTCCATTTTTATTCCGATTGGCACTTGAAATATAAACAATTGCCAACTGTTAGCTAAATTTTCACCTACTCGCTCACGAGAATACATTGCAAATGTTGTTATTTGTTGGTGAGCTTATATATTATTCGCTAAGTGATTGTGCAAGTATCTTATTGAATGAATAATTTTTTCACCTATGACTACAGATAAACATCAACCATATCATACAGTTTTACCATGAAATTGGGCATTACACTGCCGTTTTCAAGGCAAACCACGTACTAAGAACATTATTTCTTTGTTTGTTTGAGATAATAATGTTTTGTTCTTGACTAAGAAGCTTTGAAAATTATTCATTTTCATACTACTTTCTGTACTAACGGTATTTATTTTTCACATATTGAATACATTCAAAAATGATATTATTGTACCTGTAAATGTACAGAACATGCGAGGACTAAAATATCGTGTTGTCAATTATCTGATCAATTCCAAACATGGTGCTGAACAACCCTAAGAAACATCAAATATATGCACAGTTCTATACATTTTGTCAGCCAATTATGAAATTCGCCTCGAAGACAGATGTATAATAATCGAGTGAGTAGCTGCAATGCAATTGCTACCTACATGATATTTTCGACCCATGTACTATATTCTATTTTCGACTGTATACATTCATTTTTCTACCAAATCGTCCTTGGGATGACTGTTCACCATCCTCCCTTCACAATGACTTTGACCATTAAGTTTATTTGGTGTTCTGTGAATGAATTTTCCATTCTGAACTAGCCCACCCTTGCTTCCCTCATAATAAACCTGACAATAAACCTCTAGTCCTGCTAGAGTTTTTCCAAGCAATCGAGACCAAGTTCTTACTGGAACAATAATATATCTCAGACGTGTTTCGAAGTGTTCCACAAGACTCAATCTTGGGACCTTTTCTCTATGTAGTTACGCAATTGACCTCATAAGATATATCAACATCACCAACAACTTTGAACCTACTGTAGTTATACCGATGAAGTTAATGTATCGATAACTCGTAATGATTTGAATGCTTTTTTGAGTATTGCAGCTGAAAACAATCTGCAACATGATCTGAATTGTGAATTTTTTGGTACTAGTATCAGTATATTAGAAATTTTTTCGATGTCAACTGAAGTTCTAGGTATTTTTTTTTTTGAAAAACTTGATTTGAACCTCCCAAATCAACAACCTTTGCACATAACCGAAAAAATCGTGCTCTTTCGGAAGGTTTACGACCATCATTACAGTAAAAAGATGATGCTTCTCCGAGATTATGTTAATTTCCACTCTCACCTTTAAAATGGCGTTTTGAACAGGGGAAATTGTTCCTCTGTGAACAGAATGAACAGTCTACAGACATGTACCGTACAAATTTTGGAAAAACGTTTTTCAACTACTACATCCACTGATCGTGCTGCCCCTTTTCACAAAAATTATGTGACAGGTACAACCCTCAATTTTTCAAATGGGAAGTATAGGTTTGTGATATCGTTTGGAAGGTCTCTTTATTCTCTATTCAAAAATGTTATCGCTTTCAAGTTTATTGCAACAATTAAGATAAAATAAATTACAATTGTGAAATGTAGAATACGAAAAATAACTATGAATGTTAACGAAATAGATATTCAAAATGTTCACTGTGAACGTCTTAGAAATATTCTAATCTCCAATAAAACTGTCTTCTAACATTATTCAACATATCAGGCGTGACCGACCTAATCGTAAGCGTTATTTGTTCTTTTAACTCATTCAAATCCGAAGGTTCAGTTTTGTACATATTGCTCTTTCCATATCCTCACCCCGCTGACCATTCAATCGATCCTCGCCTCTCTATCCACCGGTTGGGAAATGTTGTATCGAGGTATTGCCTGACATTAACTTGGTAATGTGGTGGTGCTCCATCCTGCTGAAACCACATCGTATTCACTGGAATTTGAGGGTTTCTTGGACCAGGATATAAATTTGCTAAACTTGGAATGATATTATTTTGAAGAAGTGCCAAATAATTATCACCAGCCCTGCCCAAACATTATATTGCGTGTCTTCTTCTCTCATCCAGTGAGGATTTTCCGTTGACCAGTAGCGGCAATTTTGTCGATTAGCATGACCGTTAAGAGACAAAGTACACTTATCAGAAAACATAACGTCTTCTAATTGGATAATATTGTTATCCAACATGTCCATCATTTGCCCACAAAAATAAGTTCTTTTATCCAAATCATGTTTCAAGAGCTCCTGAGTAGGTATCATTTTATAGGGATGCATTTTTCTCCTTTCAATATGTTTACTATCGGTGTATGGCTAACATTGAATGTAGTGGATGCATGTCTACTCGATGTATGTAGGATTTCCTCAAACTCAAGCATTACATCTAATTTGAGTTCACTCATTGCATTGACAGCTGCTTTTTTTATCTGCCCCACATGACCAAGCTCGCGAAGCTGCATCTCTATTTTGCTTATTGTTCTTTGAGATATGGGCGACATGAAATAGGCGACCTACTTCCTGTTGTGTTCGGGTTTTATCTCCGTAACCAATCATTTGCAAAACTGTATTTTATGCATTTCCGTTAATCCAATCATTTGTCAGACTTGAAGTTAACAAACTCTAAAATTTAATTCAAATATTGACAACTAATATTGTAACTTACAAAACAAGTTGACAAGTGAAGGAAGTGAAGAAATTTGTTTTGGAGAATCGTCAAATCGCTACTGACGAAGTTGCCGAGGATGTCGATATTTCGGTTGGCTCATGCCATGCAGATTTTTTCGTAATTGTTGACATAGAGCGTATGTCAGCGAAATTCGTTTCAAAACCATATACCCTTGATTTGTCATCAGGCATCGAAACCAAAGTTCAATCGTCCCTATGAAAAATCCCAGAAGAGCTAAGACCAAAAATAGCACGCCCAGTTTAATCAAATGTCAAAGTTTTGCTTCTTTTTTTAATTTTTTAGCTAAAAACCATACCAAAACATGCCTCAGCCAACGTATTCACCAGATTTGGCCCACTGCGACCAGTTCCCAGGATTATAGAGATCCATAAAAGGACGGCGTTTTGAATCGCTGAGAGAGCTTAAGGACATACCAGAAAGTGCATATCAAATCTGCTTCGAGGGTTGAAAAAACCCTCACACAAGTGTATTATACATGAAGAGAACTACTTTGAAGAGGACAGAAGATAAATTGATGAATAAATAAATATAGTTTGGGATGAATGAAAATTCACCTTATTTTCTAAATAGACAGCATACCTAGGCCTGTCAAAGGACACGACTTGCTGGACTTAACTGTCCTTAAACAATGCACTTGTGGTTCAGCCTAGCACCACTGATGAGACCTAAGGCGGGGCAAAACAGCGCTGAATAGTGTTGAATCACGGATGCTTTGTGTTAGGGCTTTGGTTTCAATGTATGCCTGTGTTCTAGTCTAATTTTGGAGATGGTTTGGAACTCGGGGTTGTTATAATATATTATCCTTGTATTATAAACTACGTTCATTTCATTTTAGGTTTTTACACTATTTTTAATAAGAAAAGTTGTTCATTATCTCTTGACAAATATCCTTAACACTTTTTCAAAATAAAGAATTCAAACATTACTCTTTCAGTTTGAATTTGTGGATTAATAATGTATTAATTGGTACATTAAGCTAATTAAAATTGTTTTTGATGGCGTAAAATTATCCAATTATGGGATAATTACCTACTTGAACTAAATACCATTTAATATAAACCATGACCGATTATTGTCAGTGATATCCGCACACAACAATAACCATTTTTTTTAAATTGGCACGAAGAGGCGCTGTTTGTTGAAAAACTTAGATCATGCCATCAAAAATAAAATGTACACTCACCTATAAGTCCAAGGATAGACGTAAACAAAGTTTTTTTTAGACGACCTCAACGAGAGGCAGTTTCAAAAAGCGGTTTGTGATCGCAAAATAAACAATACCGAGCGTAACTAAAACAATTTCTTTTTTGCGTTCGCGATTTCAGTTCGAACTGGGATCGCAAAACTACTAAACCCGCGCACTTTTCGTACGAGTCGCGAGGAAGGATTCTGTAATACGTCACGCAATCGTTCTTTTCCGATGTTTCTCGCTCACCTTTTCATGCCCATAATTGCTGGCTTGATTGACCATGAAAATCGAGTAATGAAAGAAACTGACCGTGTGTCTGTTGTATAATTTCGGTACGTTTTTATGACGCATTTTCTAAAAACTTCCTATTTATATAGAAATGACGAAAGTTTCAAAAGCATAAAAATGTTCACAAAAGCGAATAGGAACACGTTTGAAATGAATAATAATAATAATGGTAATAATCGTCGTTGAACTTGATACAATATAAGCGTAACCTTTCTATGGCCTGGATCGATTACCGTAAGGCATTTGATACAATATCGCTTGAGCTCATCTTGCATTTGCTCAGATGCCTTGCGGTACCCGACAAAATAGTGAGATGCATTGAACAACTGATACCACTCTGGCGAACTCGCTTCACCATAATTCTGCATCTCACTTTTACCATTATCCGTTGCGAACAGAAATACTCGAGGGTATAACTGCGGCACCCTCGGAAACCGGAGGCACAACTCACCCATTTGTTTTATATGGATGATCTTAAACTTTATGCCTCTGGAGTGAAGGATCTCCATCAGTCCTTGAGGGTGGTAGAAGAAGTAAGCGCATGCTATCGGTATGAAATTCGGGATAGACAAATGTGCATTGGTCCATCTCAAAAGAGGACGATGCGGGGACTACGGAGTTACGGGACTACGGATGTGCAGCTCGTAGATGGATGCATCCTACACCATTTGGATGAGGAACAACGGGGTGAAACTACGGGGTGGAACAACGCCACTCACAAGAGGTAACAGCAGTAAGGCACTCTCTTCGCGCCAAGTATCACCACAAACTTTGACAGGTCTGGTCATCGGAACTGTCGGGAAAGAACAAAGTTGCTGCAACAAATATGCTTGCCGTTCCAATCTTACTCTACTGATTTGGAGTAGTGAAGTGGACTCGGTAGAAGCTGTATCAACTCGACGTAAAGCATCTCTATAGGAGTTTACATCCCAAATTGTTCGTTTCACCGTTGGACTTCCCCCGACAACAGGGAGGCCGTAGACTTTTGACTTTGGAGTGTCTACATGACAGAATTGTTCTGGATATAGCCTGTAAAGTCGTCAGGAGTTCATATCCCCTTTTCTGCATAGTCCGTGACCATGAGAGACCAGAAATTGAAGCATTTCTCTTTAGGGCAGCTGCCCGAGCAGCTGATGAACTCGGTTTAGTTTTCGACACTGAACGAGGTGACCACAACTCTGTCACCGCTTCGAGAACGGATTGAAATAGTGATTTTCTACTACCAGAATGGAAATAGTGCTAGAGCTGCTATCCATTACGATTAGACTAGTGCATGAATTGAACGGAAATGATTTCGATAAACGTATCAAGTTTTGTGAAAATCTCACTGAACAGATCAATTTGCATCAGAATTTCTTGTATAAAATTTGCTTTTCGGATGTATGTACGTTTAGTTTGAACGGAGAGGTGAATCGACAAAATTGTCGATATTGGAGTGATATAAATCCTCATTTATACCATCAAGTTCATACCCAACGACCTCAAAAGCTGAATGTTTGGGCAGGAATTTTAGGTCACCACATCATAGGACCTTTTTTTATCGATGATAATTTGACTAATGAAAGATATTTGGCTATTTTGGAGAATCGAATAATACTATGCATCAATGGGGCAATTGAGAAGGATATAAATTCATTCGAAAACGAAATAGTTTTCCAGCAGGATGGTGTACCTTCTCATTATGCGGCTCCAGTGCGACAATTTTTGGATGATCATTTAACTTGTCGCTGGATTGGCAGAAGAGCCCCTACAGAATGGTCACCAAGATCTCCAGATCTCACTCCTGTGTATGAGGTGGAATCAACAACATTAGGAGATTTGAGAGAGAATATCATGTGGCATTGCAGAGAAATAACTACCGTGATTCTCAACCATGTGAGGGCGGCAATGGAAGTTCGTTTGTATGTAAGTTGGTGAAAACGTTTTTGAACATTTACTATAGAAATTTGTTTTTATCATTGTCCAGTTATCAAATTTTGATTCAGGAATTAATAAAAAATCTCTTTTTCTGATTTATTGCTTCAGTATTTGTCTCTAGAACGAATATTTCAAAATGAGGTCTCCTGTATAATTGTTGACCTGTTTTATTATTTTTTCTGCAAATCATTGTTACAAAAGTTATACAGGGTGGCTCGTTTTCAACTCAAATAGTTTGTAGCTCCCGAACCATAAGCTTCAGACCATATATTGTATACTTTGTTGAAATCTGCTCATCATGGAGCATATGATAATGCAAAACAATATAGGGTGATCCATTTGAAAAAAATTGGTGACATGATCAGAGGTACGATAGGGGAAGTAACATCAAACGTGTGTCCCAGTATACTATTGTTGACGTGTTTTTTTATTCTTCCTGAAAATCATTGTACCAAAAGTTGTTCAGGGTGGCTCGTTTTAAATGGAATGCACTGTATTTTTTTTTGAGCTTGGAGAAAGGTTGATTGATTCCGACATCATTCGATTATTTGGATCTATTTATTGTAAGAAGGCCAGAGGGCCTCGTTAATTGAATCCTCTTCGAGAAGAGGGAGAAGGGGATCCGAACTCTTGACGACTTCACAGGCTCTATCCAATACCATTATGTCACATAGACACTCCAAAACCCAAGAGTCCACAGCCTCCCTGTTGTCGGGGAAAGTACAGCCGGAGAACAAGCGATTTGAGATGCAAACTTCTATGGAGGTGTAGCATTTTTTGGGTCTTTACGTCAAGTTGATACAGCTCCTCCTGAGTCCACTTCACTACTCCAAACGAATAGAATAGGATTGGAGCGGCAAGCAGATTCGTTACAGAAACTTTGTTATTTCTCGACAGTTCCGATGACAGGATCTGTCGAAGTTTGTACTGATACTCGCCGCGGAGAGAGTTCTCAAGTGCTGTTACTTTTTGTGAGTGGAATTGTTCCGAGGTAAGTATACGTCTCTCCGGCATCCAGATGCTGCAGAATACTTCCATCTACGAGCTGCACATCCTCTCCGTAATTCCCGCACTGTCCTCTTTTGAGATAGACCGTTGCACATCTGTACATCCCGAATTTCATACCGATAGCATACGTGAACTCTTCCACCACCCTCAAGGACTGATAGAGATCATTTTGTGGTATTTAAACACTTGATGCAAACATCAGACAGCGCTGTTTCGACCAACCATGGATATCATCAGTGGTGTTAGGCTGAACCAATAATGCTTTGAAATTGATCAAAAACCTCGCAACATATAAAATATCAAAAGCAGAAGCCTGGATAGATTACTTAGCAATTTCAGCTAGGATAAACATTCCAAATTTCCGGATGTCGACTCTAAGTAGTTCAGCTAATCTCCACTAAATTTGACAAATAATTAATCGTATGAAATATGTTATGTAGTCAATAGAAAAAAACCATCAATCGAGAATTCATTCATTCACCGCTCACACAAAAAATTATGTTACTCCTGAAGCTAGCCAAAAGCTTAGAAAAATATTTAGCTCCAAATGACAACTCAGGAGTACCTCTTTGGAGTCACCAAGATGAACCATTTCCCTGATTCAAACCCACCCAACCCAACAATGTTTTGAACCTCGAAAATCAACAACAGCCGACTTGCTCTGTAGCTTGAATACAGAGCATTCGACAAGGTATCAATGAACAAATTACTTTCCAAATTAAAACACAGCTTCACCGGGGATTAACCACATATTGGAAAAAGTTTCTATGACTGGAGTCTCGCAAGGTTCTGTTTTGAGACCCATCCTAGCATATATAGTTCTGATTTTGCTATTCAATTTTTCCTCTTTCATTTACTATATTTGTGAAACAATCCTGTGAATGATATCTGATTCAATTTTATAACGAATGTTTAGATGATTGCCACATTTTTTGTATTGAGATGGAAATGTAGAAAGCCGAAACCTTTCTTTCAGCATGACTATGTAGGCCATAGTCATGCTGAACTTCAACGTGATATTGATTATATAAAGAGATGATATGAAAAATGAAACATACCTCTCAATGTTGACAACTGTTACATTCTACATATTGGTTTCAACAACCGAATTCTCAATTATTCCTTGAAAAAAAAGATAATTCCTGTAATAGATAGTGTAGGAAATATTTCAGTTAAAAAACTATATGCTCTGAATCCGTTGACAGTAATGCTATTCAAATTTTGTAATTGGAAGGATGGTATTTTTTGGAACAACAGGTTTTGGCTTTCTACTTTTACTACTTGACAGTTACATGTATGGGAATTGGCAAGCCTAATTCTAAGGATTATCAAAAGTATTTAACATAAAATATGAGGTAAGAAAGTCACATACATAAATTTTCAATAAAAAATGCAGGAAGCGAATAAAAACATTTCTCCAATAAAAAATGTTTGAAATCGTTTTGAAATGTCTCACATTTTAATGATGTTTTATGATATATGGGAGCTTGTTGAAAATCATGATACTATGTAATTGGGAGCACAATATGCAGTAATCACTTTCGCAAATGAAATATACATGAAATATACAATGGAATATACAGTGTTGCATGTGAGTCAAATTTTACTTCTTTCATATACTATATTATCTAGGAATCCTGTGAATTATATCTAATTCAATTCCTTAACTCACGATTTGATAAAGACATATCTTCAAAATAGGAAACAGCAAGTCATTGTACAAGGTGTGAAAAGTCAATCAATAACAATAAATCAGGGTGTCCCTCAAGGATCCATACTGGGACCACTTTTCTTTTTAATTTATGCTAACGATCTAATAAAGTACCTTCATGATCTTACAATGGTACATATAGTTGCATATGCAGACGACACCAACCTTTTGATTAAAGCAAAAAATCCCATAGTACTTCCAGAATTAACTGAAGTGGTCTATAATAAAGTAATTACATGGGCTACTAAAAACCATCTACCACTCAACATCAACAAAACAGTGTT
>WOGO01003147.1:0-14714 GCA_015342085.1 Leptinotarsa defecta | reverse complement strand
TCAACTTGTACACTATATTGGATTGTATTTCTTGTGGAATTGGAAATGGCAATTGCTCTTGCTTTCAAATTCCTTATAATGTTGATTTCACTCTGAAAATTATGTTTCTAAAAATAATTTAAAAATCTCTTAGAAAAAGTTGGTCAATGATATACAATAATATCATACTGTGATTTTCTCAATTTTTTCGCAGATGACACGTTACTTTTAATATCAGGCAATGATCTGTATGGTACTATCAACAAGATGAACGATTCCCTATCAAAACTACAAGTATATTTCAATATTAACAAAATGAAACTCAGTGGGACAAAATGTAAGGCAATGATCCTAACCACACCCTTTAAATACAAAAACAACCCAAACCAACTCAATCTGGAAATAGATAACAATAAAATTGAATTCATAAACCAGTTTAAATATCTTGGATTCATACTTGATAATAGCCTATTATTGCATGAACATTTTCCTACTTAAGTAAAACATTTGTAAGAAACTTTACTTCTTCTTTAGAATTTCCTCCTGTCTTCCAACATACTTCAAAATAACAGTATATAACACCATTATCTAGCCCCACTTTGATTATTGTGGTAGCTTACAATACTCCCTTGGTTCTAATAAAATTTCACAACTACAAAAGCTAAAAAAGCTAAAAAATCGGGGTATGAGAATAATACTAAAGTGTAATCGTTTTATCAGCATTGCAGCGATTTTATATTGTTTGCAGTGGGTATCGGTGAAAAACAAATTTTATAAATTAACAATGATTTTCATTTATAAGATATTACATAAGCTACTTCCAGATTATCTTAGTAAATTTACTACAATCAACTCCCAAATACATAACTATACTACTAGAGGAAATAATTTATTTCATCTCCCTAATTGGAAAATGGCTAACTCAATGAAATCACTATTCTATAAAGGACTCAATGAGTTCAATAAGCTACCACAGGACATCAAGCAATCTAATACCACTATGTATTTAAAACGAGGATCAGAAAACATATCCAGTCACTATAAATCACCAGAATGTATTGCAATATAATCAATCTTGTTCACATGAATTTATATACTTCAAGTGCATTATTTTATTTTTTAGTATTTGTCTTTCCTTTTTATTACATAACTATTAGTCTAGAAACATGTTTGTATAGCTATTTTTTTTTATTTTTTTCATTATGACATGTCCTACTAAATAGATAAAAATAAAGTTTTATTTTTTTTCCAGATTTCCACAACTCTACATATGCGTCTAATACTAATTTCAAATTTATTTCATCACATGTACACTTTATACCTACTTGACATGTCACGATGACGTTTCATCATCAATTTCAACATCCATGCCTTTTTCATGTGCTTCACATCATAATCTGCTTTCGAAGATGTGCACTAGTGCTTTTTTGACATGACGTTAGCTTTGACTTCTCTTTATGAATTCTATACCCCTCCTCTTATCATTTGATATGCTGCCTGTTCAAATTCGAACATTATTTATTTTGTCGATGAATCATTCATGAATTTCCCTTTCATTTCACGTGCTGTGAGTGACAATCTATTCATTATTAGCGAATTACCTACAACTTAGTGCTCTCCTGATATGTTGAATCATCTTTGATTTTTCTCTGTCGATACATTCTGCATTCGTTTACCTTTCATCCGATGTGCAACATGCGATGATGTGACTATTATCAACGAAAATACAAGTCAGTATCCTCTTGTCATCATTTCCGGCAATTATTAACGAATATGCAGATTAGTGCCCTCCTAACATGTTGCGCCATCTTTGTTTTTTTCTTTTTTTTTTGATACATTCTGCATTAGTTTTTCTTCAACTTCACATGCGGTACGTGAAGCTCCGATCATTATTAGCGAATATACAACTTAGTGCCCCTCTGACTGTTGTGCCATATTTTTTCTTTGTCGATACATCCTGTATCCGTTTCCATTTTATTTGACATGACCTTGTGACAGTTACGGCATCTTTTTTTTTGTAATAACTCATTCATCCCCACAAATCACACATTTCGTACCACGTCACCAACTTTCACGCTGATGTCACTTCCAAAGTTTTCATGTTTTATTATTATTGAAATTATCACTCGACCATCATTTTTGATGTCAATTTCATCTAACAAAATCAACCAACCAATATTTGTATCCTCAATTCTGATTGGCTAACCGACACCACTTTGTACCATAAGTTAGGCTGAGTATTCCACAAGCTTCTGTTCAGGGATCCGAAAATTCGCAAAATGAACATTCATACGACAGAGCATGGACTTGTGATGCACTGTTTGGAACTTTTGGTGTAGTAATGGATATTACCGGAGTTTTTTCCCAACACCAAACCGTTATTTTATCACCTCGGCACGTATGTCGATCACCAAGTGACCATCTTCAAGAGGAAGATTAAACAAAACATGGAATTTAGTCATCTCCTGATGATGATTTCTCGGTTAGCAAAACTCGTTAAATGAGAGATGACAGATGACTGCTATATTGAAATACGAAAAAACGAAAAAGACAACGAAAGGAAACAACGTATTTTGAAATGCCATTGTTGAATACTCCGCGCCCTATATTGATCCCACCTTCAAATGTTAACTCCACAACACGTCACTCCATCTCCTCTTTCTCCTGACGATGCTAACCTTTTCAACAAAGATACGACTTAGTGTCCTTCTGACATGTTGGAATGCACGTTAAAACGTTAGACCCTTCTAGTTATTATCGTTGTCATCTCATTACCAATATCGAGTCGTATTCCTAACCCTTCATGCTTAATTCTGAAACAGGATATGCTTCAAATGCTACATCGCCCCATAAACAACGATTTATTCTCCAGACGACAACACACACACACACCTTTTTATGAAAAATCAATTTTTTCCCAAATCTGAGGATATTTCCATAACTTCTATATCAAAATGACGTCACAATTTCCCTAAAATCATACGGAAATGAAGAAATGCGATCAAGTATATATAGAAAATGAGTCATTTTCGGTCCCAACAAAAAAACTGCAGGCTCCATTAGTATCCACAATTTGCAGTTGCTTCCAATATGCCAAGTTTGTGTGGAGGCTAAGGACAACGTCCATCACGTCGACTATCTGAGTTCAATTCTCAAAACGATACACTTTTTCATTTGACGTGACGTGACGTGGCAAGAGAGCTTAGGAGTGAAGCCCTAAAGAGGCCTGAGGGGTGAGGCGGAGTCCCAAGGGGGCACACGCTCTTTGAATATCTCCAATACTCATTCCATCCTTCACTGCATCGATTACGTCACATGTTTCTCTCTTTCACTCACTAATGTCTCTTTTTGGAACATTTTCCAACGACGCGCGATATTGAAATGTGCTCGTCAAGACGTTGTTCATCTACTGATTCCCGCTGTATGCGCGGTAACTTCTTATTGATTGTCTGAATGACAGCAAGGGTGAATGGGTGGGTACGACTACGTCACATCTACCTTGAGTTGGGTGTTCCTCAAGGTTCAGATTTGAGGTCGTGAAATCGCCGGAATCAAGCGCCATAAGAAAATACATGGGATTTTGAGCTGCAACTCTTGCAGTAAAATTACTTGAGTTTTTGTAAAACTGTTTGGTGAAAATTTCACAATGAAGTGTTTCTTGAATACTTTACGGATTTTTATCAAGTATCGGTTGATTCCATCACATGAAATGAGTGAATTGAATTCGATTTAAAAAAAACCACATCCGGAGAAATCAGCTTTGAATTTTTTTTATCGGCACCAAAATAAAAGTGTTTCAGGCTAGTGAACAATTGCTCTCAAATTAAAAATTATTTCGAAAATTTTTCATTCAGTTGTCACGGAGTTATGTCATTCTTTTTCAAACTAGATTCAAAATGTATTTTGCTTATTACACTTGATTCCGTCATTTGGTATCTTAAAGTGATTAAAGACTTCCTCTCGCTGTCGAAAAATATATATTATGTTCCGATATGGGGCTTTGGAAACCTATTCTCCTATTGAATGTTTTCAGAATGTTTTCAAAGATAAACGAGTAATAGTCATAACACTATTCATTTCACTACTTTTGGTCGACATATAAAGATAATTTATAATTGTTTTCGCTCCAAATACTTGTCTATTTTTCACATATTACGACGTTGATTCGACTTTCGTAATTTCCACCGAAAATGATTATATAAAGTATACCTACTTATTAGAATGTTTTTTATATCGAGACGTTTTCCAGATAACGGTCATGTCACGGTTGAGTAACCGTGATATGAAAACAGTTATCGCTTCATGGAAGAAACATTTTTTGAGCGATAACAATGTCATGTGAAACCGTCCTATTTGAATCCGTCGAAATAGATAAAGTGGTATTATTATGGAAGTCAACCGATAAATTTGAAAAACTATTTGACGATTCGCAAAGAAACTGAAATTTGATGTTTATGATGAATATATAGATCATGGGGCGATTACAAAGATTTTTCATGATGATTATTATCCAAACTTTATTGTAGTATTTACAGAATTCACCATATTTCCATTTAGATTATTAACATAGGGGCAGTGAGAAAAAATCATATACGTGAAAAAACTTTCAACTCTTACTGATTCTAAGAATGTTTGAAAACTACATTTTCCCTAGCAATTATGTTTTAAGTTGTCATGATCAGTCAACAACAAAAACAAGGTGGTTTGATTTGAATACTTTTCGAAGTAGTCTATAATTAAAGTATTATTGTTTATTCATTCATTGATTTATTATATTCGCATTACTTATGTTAACATAACGATATTGTGTGGTTTATAATAAGTCAATTTCGTGAGCTTCAAATTTCGAATATGACCCTAACAATTTTATGTTAAAATACAGATCATGAAATTATAAAACAACAATATTTTGAGGTAACGAATATGTATTCAGGGAAGAAAGATAACCACCATGCAAGTAAAAACCAAGGGAAGAAGCACTTAAATTGCTGAGTGACAGCTGAAGTATGATAAACTTATGGTAAGATAAATCGAAGCGGGTTGGTCGTAATTTAGTATTCGTGTAGTTCACTTTTTTTGGAAGGCATCTAACGTTCGGTTTTCGAAATCAAAATGGTTCAGTGTTCTGTTTTAGTGTGTTTTAATAATAGTGAAAACAAAAGTGAAGCGTTTTTTGGTGTGATATTTCATAGGTTAGTTAATAAAATATTCGCATGTAAGTGTTGGAGACCATAAAAACTATCAGAATAGTATAGACCGTACTCGCTGGAAGTTATAATTTTGTTTTATTATTTTATGCAATTGACTGTAAAATTACAATGAAAATTTACAAGTGCGCACAATAAATTGCTTTAAAAATAAATTCAGTTCTGAATGAACAAAATATTCCTTGCTAGACTATCCTTTTTTAAAAAATGAATTTTACATGGAAGTAGAGTTCCCATGAAAGTTCATATGTTTTTCGTAATAGGTTTATGTCTTTGATATATTATGTTCTCAATATTTTACTTCTTTAATATTCATATAAAAGTAGTTGTGAAATTATAAAACAACGATAAAAATAAATACAACAATAAAAATTTATTTGCGCTCCGGGGCGACTTCATGATTCCAGTGGCGCATTTGCTTTTTCAGCTGCAGGAAAACCCGGAAGAACCTGCAGCACCACATCGTCTGAAGATCTTGATCTGCCAATATCCTCTCTCTCATAAAACAAAATATAGGGTGTCTCAATAATTTAAATACCATAACAAAAATCATGATATGGAGAAATGGAACTTCTGGCATGGAATGGATCGATTCCATACTAGAACAAAAATACGGTCTCTCGACATGTGTTTCCCTAACCAAGTTATTATCATCAGGAGATTACTGAAACTGAAATCTACGGTATTTTACTGTTTTTTCAAGTATGTGGACTAACCTTCACCGATCTCTGTTCCAGGAACAGCAACAAAGGTTTTATTTAGAACAGTCCTTTGCTTGATATTATTCGTAATAATCCCAGATAGGGAACAGGTAAAACTAGAAAATATAAGGAATAGTCCTCAACTATGTTTCGGGTTTTGAAGGCCAGCGATTTTTGGATTTTGTTTCTGACGTTTCGCTGGCGCGAGTGGCGTGCTCATACCTTGTGAATTAGGAACATTGCGTGAAGCGTGTTAATGTCGACTCAGATAGTTTGGTGTAATAATACCTGTGTCTAGATCAGGTTAATTTTTAATAATATTCGTCGACCGTTTTCTACCTGCCGTCGTGCTGTTTTGCTATTCTTGAACTTCTTATCGGATTTTATTTTCGGTTGAGGTTCACAGCTTCTTCTTTTCTGTTGTATCCATGTATTCGTGGATCTCTATTGCCTCCCGTCCCGGTTGCCTATGCTTTCTCTGGTTGGAGGCAATGAGTTTCGCGTTTCCAAACAGAATTCTTCGGTTCCGCCACTAGTGTGTGTTCCGCCACAGTCGACTTGTCCGTTTGACCTAGTCTGCGGTTTCATTCATGCTTATCAGGGCATTGAAAACTTGTTTTTTAATGGAACTAACTCTAATTATGCTTCAATATGGGTTAGGGACAACGGTTCGATTCAATGCCATGAAAATCTAGGCATCGATTTTTTCCAATAGATAAAGTCCCCGAACTGTATATAATAATGTCGACATTTTGACATTATATAATACTGTCGACATTATTATATACAGTTCGACAATTCGTTTTTCCGCTTTTCGCTTCGATAAGTTTGTTGGGGTCTGAAATGGACACCGAAATGTCTTGGCACAATCATGTGGCTGGAATTGCAAAGACTGCTTCTCAGAAGCTTGGAATACTGTTCCGAACCAGAAAACTGTACACACCACAGCAACTTTTGATTTTGCTTGAGCTTTATAAGAATAAAGCTCGATTCAGACCTTCTTTGGAGTACTGTTCTCATGTACGGAGTTTCGTTCCTGAGCATACCCTGTAGCTGCTGAATTTCATCCAAAAAAAGCTTTCCACCTGATTGGAGAACTGCGTTCATGTGAAATAAACTTCCCGTGAACGTTTTTCCAAATGAATTCATTCTCCAACATGAATGGCTATTTTTGCACAGGCACCGATCGTGAAGTGCATTGAGAATTCCAGTAGTGCTTGTGTTTTTCCTCAAAAAAGGGACAATATACAATGATTGTCAGGAACCTCTCTGCATCAGTTGAAAGGAAGTTATATCAGACTTCAAAAAACCATCGGGTCTATTTTTTTGAAAAGTAGAAATCATCGCTAACACCGCACCACAGTGAGCCCTCTCCCCTGTATGTACTACCCAAAATCAACAAGAAGAGTGTTTCGCTCAGATCGATCAATAATTATAGAAACTCAGTTACTCAAAACCTGTCCAGATTTTTACAACGGCTTCAAAGAAAAACTTTATCTTTCGTAAAAAATTTAAGGAATTTTGTCGAATAACAAGAGACAATAGCAAGTTACGGAGCAAGATCAATTAATAAATTTCGACGTGAAAAAGCTTTACACCATTGTTCCTATCGAAGAAGTACTTCAGATCATACAGAGAAAGCCATCCGAAGATAAGGACCTGAAAGATAGAACGAACCCACCCATAGAAGAAATTGTGGGCTCACTAGGATGCTGTGTACGGAATTGTTATTTCTAACTGGGGGACGGATTCTTTACGCAAGATGAGGGACTGCCAATACGATCGCAACTTTCACCAGTTATAGCCATCATATTAATGGAGTGGTTTGAAATTTTGACCGCTGAAGAAGCCTACAAGGAACTCCGAGTCTGGTTGAGATACGTTGACAATACCTTCATAGTACGAAACAATCGGAATACGGAACTAAACACCTTTCTGAAGCACATCAACAGCGAGAAACCTTCCATCACTTTTATACTTTTATAATGGAGAAGGAAATCCACAACGAACTGCCATACTTGGACATATTGGTGAAGAAGACCAACACGCACACGGGACAGTATCTGAATCTCGAATCTAGCCACCATCAATCTACCAAAAGAGAAATCATGAAGACTTTAGTAAATCGTGCTTTCGAAGATCACAAGAAGGAACTAAGCATCACCAAAAAAAATCAACGAAGTGGTTACTCCAAATTGATGACGGACAGATTTTGGCTGGAAATCAGAAAAAACCTTATGAGGAAGAGAGACCCTCACATCCAGTGCTTGCCCTTTCCTACGTAAGATGACTGTCGAAAAGAATAAGAAAAATTTGATCCAAGTAAAACATCAGAAACTACTCATGATCTGGAAACATCATCCGAAGTAGCCTAACGAGAACCAGGCCACCAAATGCGGACTACGATTCCAAGAAAGTCCGCATTGCCGAACACAAGAGAAACAAAGCGAGGAGAAGCAAAACATGTTTGGACTCATCCACATGACATCAAGTGGTATCAAGCTGAGATCGTCCACAGGAAGGTACACTGTAATGAGAGGAAGTTCAAAGAAGTTGTATGTATATCGTCGAACGACGCATTCAGCCAAGCTACCGTAGAGATACGGAACATATACAAACCTCCAATCAAATGGAAAAACGGTCACCTCTCGCTAAACCGGGGAATTAGAAATAAGGAAAAGGGGATAGTTGAAAACGTTCAAATGACCTTTAAATAGTTGTCTCTCGGAGAAATCACCTGGAGATGGTTGAGAATACTAACGATCGAAACGTCGTGAGGTAACTTGTTTTGGAACTTTTTAATTATTTCTATCATTATTATTATTTTCTGCTCATTTTTAATTTTATTGTAATTTCATTTCACAATTTATTGCTCAATATAATTGTTATTTTCTGCTATTCGTTTTAATTTTTAATTCTATTTGTTCTTTCAGAGATTTTAAATCATATTATATCATATTAGACAACGGATGTCCGAATTAGTATAATTCATATATAACATTCAATCCATATACATATATATGTAACTACCCAACGCCTGTTGAGGACATGAATGTGGATTAAGGCAACCTATTCAGAATATAACTCTCCTTCAACCGAGTAAAACAATATAAAATAAGGCATTAAAGGTTCAGAAGTAGTAACAAGTGAATGGTTGACATTTCTAACATCTGTTAGGCCTGATTCATCATCATCTTCAATTACCTATTTTTTGAGAGTCATTTTGCTTAGTTTCCAAATGTTTGTACTTCAGTATAATTTATTATAATATTATGAACTGAGTGATTATATGAATTCTCAAGTTACATATAACTTAAGAAAGCAAAAAAATAAGTGAATCATTGTGTTATATTCCAAGTTATACTGACTATGCAAGTATCACACGAAACTGTGGTCTTTAGAATATTTGGCAGTCCGGTAGAGATAATTGTGATTCGAGAAATGCATAGGTACTGTTTTTCCTTTATCATTTTCTGACATTATTTTTTTGTTTAGTTATTATATATTGTTCAAGTAGCGACTACGTCTGTGGTGATTTCAGTTTTTGGTTTTTCCAAGATTTTCTAACAGCATATCTTTGATTTATAAAAATTGTTTCATGAAGTTTAAATACTTATATTTAGTTTACCAAAGTTTCAGTCATTTTAACTGAACAATATTTTTATAATACTGAAAAAAAAAATGTTTGACGTGATTATTCAAATTGCATTTTTTTAATTTATGAAGCTTACCACAATACATTAGTGAAAACTTTTACCAAATCGAACAAGCCGCTTCCAAGATCTGCGCACACAAACACACAAACAAACCTTCAAAAATGATTGTTTCGGGTTTCATTGGATTAATAAAGACACCTCAATATCTGTTACCGTTGAATATCTTCCTTGTACTTGTACAGATAGCGCTCAGTTATATTTTTATCATATGCATTGATTTTGAGCATCCTCCTGATATAACAAAAAAAGTCGTAAATTGAAAAAAGTTTAAACTTGATTTAATTGTTGAACTCAAGCAACTAGACATATTTTGAGTAATAAATTACTTGATGGACATCAATATACAATTTACACACTATTACTTTCATTCAAGACTTCTTTCGCTACACAGTAGCTTCATCAGTTTGACTGGTACATCGAACTATTTTACGAATGCCTTTTATGATTTAATATGTAATTATAAAACTCATGACAAAAATTAGACCTGCTAGAAACTTTGGAATAGTTCCTAGTAGTTTTTTTCCTTAGATCAAATAACGCCATATATTGAACCAGACAGCTGAAATTCATGTTTTTTCAAGTCTGTCTTGTGACAAACCGATGTCAAAAATGATTGTAAGGGAAATTTGTATTGAAATCTGCGAAAAAGCGCCCATTTGAAAAATATAATATTTGTCAGAAATGAAAAGTGTGGTAGATGGATCAGTAAAGCAATTGGTTACAGAGAAATGCCTAATTAGTCTCCCACCTGTCGAATCGAATCCTCTTTGTGAATATGAAGGTATCAGTAGATACATACGAGTATTTACAGCGATTTTAGGTGATCTCCAAGGATGCAACCTAAGCATATCTCGCAGCTGATGAATTCCAATCAGAAAAAAGCCATTCGCCTGATTGGAGACGTGAACATCACTTGCAAACTTGATAGTCTGGAACATATAAGTTAGGTAGGAGATTTGTACTTTCTATATAGACTGAGAGCCGGTGGGAGATCGACCTTCACCCATCAGATAAGTGACATACTTTTTATCAAATATAATTTATTAACAAACACGCCTATGAATACTTGCCTATCGAAAAGTTTACGGATCTATTTCAATGAATTGATTTTAATCAATATTTTTCATTACAGTCACTCTTTTCATAACCGAATGAATTTTATCTCAACTGATAGTTTTTAACACACAGAATATTCCTACTCATTTCTGTGCATGGCTACCTAGCAAGCAGATGTGACCAGGTAAGTCAATGTAGGTAAGTACACCGATCTGTTAACCAATGTATATTAATATAAATAAGATACTTTAATTGCAAAACCAATCGTATTGACTTATCTGCAGAAAAATATACATGAAATATTGATACCAAGCTATGAAGTTTTAGAACTGGAGCTATTTGATATGTGTGAGTGAGAAAGTAGAGCTTCCGAGGTTCATGTGATGGAACAGGACATAACATACCAACTGCACGATACCCCTCCGTTGAATGTATCCTAGTGCGCATGCTCGTGTACAGTCGAAAATCATTTATTAGTGACAACACGTACTAAATAATATTGATAACGATGTCAAAAATTTGTAAAAAGTGTTTTTTGTGTGATACAAAAAATATATTGACTTTGATGGATATTCATTTAAAACATGCTGTTTAAAATTGGTTTTTCCTGAAAAACAAAAAATATATATACCTATATATAACCCCTTCAATTCAAAATTATTAGAATCTGAAGATCATCATTTAGATGGAACGATATATTTTTAGGAGGTATTAAATTTTGGGAAAGGAAGTTTTTGGCCTTCTACTTCTCCATCTTGATACAAAAAATGTGGGAATCTTCCAAAGAAAGGAAGAAAGCAACAATTAAAAGAAAGTAATTCTACAAAGATATGTAGATCATACAAAGAAGTAATTTTCAAAAACAAACTGAAGGAAAAAGCCGTCTTGAAATAGCTATTTTTATATAAACATTGAATTACACGAAATAAAAATATTTTTGAAACAATACTTTTTCTACATTCCATTTGTATTCCAGTACGTGAATCTACTTCAGTCTAACACAAAATAAATAGAGAAAAAATGTTTCAATTATGAGTCAGCGTTCATATGAAAATATTTGTTTCAAAAGTATTTTTGTGTGATTGAATATTTTTATAAAATAATTGTTTCGAGACGGCTTTTTCTTCCAGTTTGTATCTGAAAGTTACTTCTTGGCACGATCTACAAATCTTTGTAGTTTTTTTATTGATTGCTTCCTTTCTTTCTTTAGGAGATACCCACATTTTTCGTATCAAGATGAAGAGGTAGAGGGCCAAAAACTTTCTGTCCCATCATTATTGAGCTCTTGATGGTTCCAATGGTGAATAATAAAAATTATAATGCATTCTTCAAATAAATGTTTCTATGTATTATACATGCTTTGTAATAAATGCCTTTGATAGGTTAGGTTAGGTCTGAAGTGGGTGGGTATATTCGACCCTCCACCGCAACCCGCAAGGGTTTATTGTGGCTCACACCTATTCACACTCGGCCAAATAAACCCAGCTTCTTAACGAAGGTCAGATGGTAAGAGTACGGCTCTGTCGAACTCTAAGAACCTGATTCGGTCCCCAGCGGGGCAGGTACAAAGTATATGCTCTGCTGTTTCATCATTTTTCAAACAGAGGCGACACACACACTGTCTTTCGACAGTCCAAGTCTCTTCATATGACGATTCAAATGACAGTGACCTGTAAAAAGGCCTGTTTGACATCGTAGTTCATCCCTACTGTAGTCCAACATCTGTTTGGCATCAAGCTTCGAAGGATGTTCTTGGTGTTTGTCTTGGAGTGTTCTACTCCAACTGTTTTGAAGAACGAAACATTGAGACTCAATATGAGTTAAATCTTTTTTTTTTTGAGCTCGTTTCGTTTATCTTCAACTTAATAACATGATATATCGAGTCTATTTGAAAAATTATTGAAAAGCCCTTTTCACGGAGAGAAAATATTTCGAAAATGTTAACATCTCTGAATATTTCTGTTCAAAACATTGCATATACAAAAAATGAATGCTGAAAATTTTCAATAGATGCTGTAACTCCATAAATACTCATCTCAAAACATATTTCTGAGGCTATCCAATCATGAGAATTCTTCGATATATTTTTTCCTTGATATGGATTTCATCAAATTCTTTCATGAACAACTCACAAAGCTACTTCTGCATAAAAATTGTGTTTATATTGTCTTTGTCAAAAGTTGATTCAGAGCAATATCGTCGATATGATAAGAAAATTTCGTATTTCCATATATCAATCACTCTGCAGCTTTCACTGCAAGGGAATTAAACCGGAACTCGCAAATCAATCAAGAATGCTTAGTTTTTTGGCGTCAGTTTAGATGTTGGCAAATATTTTCCATTTACATATTTCTATAGTCTGCCCAGCTACTACGAACAGTCTGGTGCAATCGTATTATCAAACTTTTTCTCTGAGAATATATTTAAACTTTAATTTTCAAGTGTAGCCCTCATATTGAAATTATCTGAATTGAATGAAACATATCAATGATGTTAAACTAATATAAAGTCACTGAGGTGTTTATATCTCTCAAACTGTTTCAATTGAGTAGTAACTATTGACTTCCACACAAAAAATATTCTTCAGGAGAGTTCAATCTGTCATTATTGATAATAATAATGGTGATAATATTTTCATTCACTTTTCATTATCCACTTGACAACATACATCGTACGGGATCAGCACCGTTTCGATGGAATCACAGCGAATATTCCACCGGCTTCGATAGATTTCTGAGGAATTCTCCACCAGTTTGGAGACAGTTCATTTGCCACATATGAACGCTACCCACGAGCATAGCGATATAGTCAAGTTTCGCGGACAGTGCGCTGCAAGGCGATGTTATATGATGATGAATATTTGAGTTATAGTTGAAGTGTTAGTCGAAGTGTTTTGTAATATTAATAAAATAATGGAACAAATCACTACATTTAAAGAGGTTAACTCCTCACTGATGAGAAAATTTTTGAATTAATTTACTAAAAATCGTTATTAGTTTTGAAATTATGGATTACCGATGGAGGCCATATGGTTGATGAACGAAGAGAGAGGAAACAAATAATTGACATTGACAGCTGTCACGTGATACAGTTTGGAAAGAGTGTGTTTGTTTGTCAATATTGAAACTGGGGAAAAATGAGAACTGTTATGGTGTAAGTGTGATCAGAAACCTCTGCTGTTATATAATTTGGGTTAATTCATTGATTTGCTTATATAACAGCAGAAGCTTCTGATCACACTTGCAACATAACATTTTTCATATGTTCCATAGTTATAACAAAGACAAACACACTTTTATCAAACTGAATCACATGACAGCTGTCAATTTCATTGTTTGTTGTCTCTCTCTTTGTTCTTTAACTACATGGATTACTGGAATCCATAATTTCGAAACAATTTTTAGTGAATTAAGTCAATAATCTTCTTTATGAGCCCTATCAGGCTAGCAAGGCGAATCCAGCAAAATTCCAAAAAAATATATCAGTTTCTAGCTAATCAGTTGCTAATTTGCAACAAATTTGAAACACTTTTCATTTCGAAGAAAAGCAATTTCATGGTAGCAAGAATGAGGAAAATGAAAAAAAAAATTAAAAATCGGCCGATCGGTTTCAACTATTTTTTTGCTGATATTCAAGATGTATTTGAGTATACTCCTGTCGGGCAACAGATTTGAAACACTTTTTATTCTAAGGAACACCAGTTTCAATATAGCAAGAACGAGAAAAATGACAAAAAGAATTAAAAATCGGCCGATCGGTTTCAACTATTTTGTTGCTGATACTCGAAGTGTATTTGAGTATACTCCTGATGAGCAACAAATTTGAAACACTTTTCATTCTAAGGAAAACCAGTTTCAAGATAGCAAGAACGAGGAAAATAAAAGAAAAATTGAAATCGGCCGATCAGTTTCAACTATTTTGTTGCTGATACTCAAGGTGTATTTGAGTATACTCCTGATGAGCCACAAATTTGAAACACTTTTCATTCTAAGGAAAACCAGTTTCAAGATAGCAAGAACGAGGAAAATAAAAGAAAAATTGAAATCGGCCGATCA
>WOGO01003146.1:0-14716 GCA_015342085.1 Leptinotarsa defecta | reverse complement strand
GAGACTCGGACTGCCGGACGACAGTGTGTGTCACCTCTGTTTGGAAAATGATGAAACAGCAGAGCACATACTTTGTGCCTGCCCCGCTGGGACCGGGAATCAGGTTTTTAGAGTTCGGCAGAGTCATACTCTTACCATCTGACCTGAAAGACTACTGACCATACAAACTAATGGGCATCGTTAAGAAGGTTTATTTGGTCGAGTCTGAATAGGCGTGAGCCACAATAAACCCTTGCGGGTTGCAGCGGACCTAACCTAAGTGTATATATGTTTTTTATGGTGAAACAGATTCAAATACTGCTCAGAATCATCATTTCGTTGTTGTTTTTGGTCAACTGTGAGCTCGCGCGGCACCCACTTTGAACAGAGCTTACACATACCCAACACGTTCCTTTGATATTTTCAGAGACTCAGCTATCTCGATCTTCACTTTGCGGTCATCCAAAATTATTTTTCGGACATTTTTGGTGTTTTCGTGGATGCCTCTTTGGGGCGTCCACTGCGTTTATCGTCGTCGTTGGTCATTTCACCTCGTTTACGTAAACTTAGCAAACCACTTCTCAATGTTTGATTTTCCTGGTGTTTCAACAGTATTTTTTTGCTAAAAAGCAATGCTTTATTAACACACGAAATTTATTTTTATCCATTTTCTTCAAACTAAATGTTCTATCTTACAAACCAATAGTCCGACAGCTGTGAAATTTGTACACATATATTTTGAAGATTATGGTTTCAGCCCACCTAATAGTAGTTGTATGTGCATTTGCAGTTTAATCTTGCACCCGAGCATGTAAAATAGGTATTGAAGTGTACGCGTGATTTTGCTCTAGGGAATAATAATAATGATAATAACCAATATGCCAACAATGTAGGCAGAGGCTAACAGTGAAACGTATCTTGCTAAATTGTGTTCAATATGATGAAGCTAGACAACGATTTGAAATACCAAATTCTATGAAGGAATGTTTGAAAGATCATAATAAAAGTCTGGATAGAATTATAAAATTTATGAAAGCTATTGGGCTATACTCAAAAATTTAAACAAGAAAGCAAATGATAAACCAACTAATAGTAGAAGGCCAATGACCTCGTAGTCGACGCCTTTAAACACAAGAAAACACGCTGATATCGAAATTTGGAATACTTGGCTATCAAAACTTCGAAAATGTGTGCATGCTTAGACCGCCAACTAAATTAATCAAATCTGCAAAATATTTTCAACACTAATTGAGCAAATAAGTACAAGGGCGTTAATGTGTCACAAAACTGATACAGATCATTAAATTCCAACCAAACTCTGAATTGGATCTCGAACATTACGGATATTGCCGCATTACGAGCTTGGATTGAATTATCGTTTCTCATTGGAGGAGCGCCAGGGGTGGGTTATTGTGCCCTCAAATTCTCGATTTTATGGCAGAACGTCGTTAAGGTAATTCTGTTGAATTCAGGTCAGAGTGTACTGTTTGAAATAATGCTTTTTCATTCTGCCAAAATTTCAGGTATACGGAGAAGTGATCTTCGTTCAATTATGAATGAACCACTATCATTTGTGATAGTGGTTATTTTGAAAGGTTTTTTGTCAGTGGACTTCAATATTCAAATAAAATCAAACTCAATAAATGATTGAAGTCACTACGATTTTACCCAAAATTGTTACCTATAGTTATCTCTTCAAAATTCATTTCGGGAACTGAAAATTTGCAAAAAATTGAAGGCTGTTTTTGCTTAGAAGTTTTTTAAATTCAAATGGAATGTTAACAAGCACAAGAATTTGTGAAGCAAATTAACGTTCAAACCTACATCGAGGATTTGAGGATTTTTGAGCTTATTACATTTGGTTGCTACGATAGAATTCGAGGTTGAACAAAATCGATAGGGCCAACTATACATACATACTTCAAATCAGTCAACTTTTTTCAGTATGGCGTAGTTATAACCACAAAAAATCAAACACAAAAAATGGTAATAGATCTATTATTGTAACCTAGAGAAGAGGGATTATAACCCACCTGTATAACAAACGGAATCTACAATTGTCCTACAGACAGTAGGTAAAAATTCGACGACCATAAAATATACTCTTCAATAACTGTGATTTTGCATGTCTGTGTCTTCAGAATGAAAGTCATTAGCTTCATTTCCATTATTAGGATATTAGTTCTGAAAACAACGAACACTATCACAAACAGTTTTGAAATTGAAATTCTGGTAAAAGAAGACATCCAAATACTCGAAACTTCTTGAGCTTTACAATGAAAGGACTGAAAAAAACTTGAACACTCAAGAATAGAAATGGAAAACTGGAGGCTACAAAACACCAATACGATTTTTTGATATTCTTCGTGTGATGGAATTAGCCGATAATCGAAAGTTCTTAACATATTCTAGTAACACTTCATTGTGATATTCTCACTGAATAGTCTACAGTAGTCAACTGATAGAAGATAAATTAAATGGATTGAACGCAATCATATACAACAGATCCAAATTCAGTGGAAATAATAATGAGGAAATTCAAACAACTGTCACGAAGAGGGAAAAGTAAAATATTTTGGAAAATATTGTAAAGTACCTATACATCTAGAGAACAAACATATTCAATTCAGCACCAAATGAACCTCGATGGGATCCAACCTTATTGATCAGTTCAAAGAAGGCTTCACTTCATCGAATGACATTACTGGCAATTCGGTAAAGGAAGGTGTCAGTGTACTAATACCAATACTAATGCCGATAACATGTTTCTGTATACACCTCAGACAGCTGAATAAATAACAAGAAGAAGAACAAACTTATTATTTACACAGAATTGATGAACTCAAAAGGTATATTAGGGAAAATTTGCTTTGTTCTACTCCCTCCATTTCAAATTAGTCATTCATTATTTGGCAGCACGTAGGTAATGGCTCATTAAGGAGTTCACGTGAAAAATTTAAAAAATGATGAGATATTTATATATCTCATCATTTTTTAACTCATCAACTCTGATAAATATTATCCCATGAATACATTCAATTGTCTAAAAGTCAAAATCAGTGAACTTTCTCTACAAATTCTCTGTAAAATCGAAATGAATATCATATTTTCAGTAAATTTACTGTTCAACAGTTTGTGGGTTGGCGAAAAATCTAGTTATATCCGTGAATCAACAACCACTTGTTTTTATCATAAGCTATCAATCAGTGACTCATAAAAATTCAAAAAGAGTGATAACGATCAAGAAATATGTACTACCCCACCAGCAAGCAAATATTGCGATGTGAATAATTTGCTGCCAGCAAAATTAAGAGAGAGTTGGAGAGAGGAGCAAAACATAACTTTATTTTCCGAAAACGTTCTCGTTTTTTTCGAATATTTAGCAACAACGTTGAAATCATCGTCGATATGGGCAAATTACTCCATGCTAAGAAGTACCCTGAATATTCCAAATTACGTGCCACTCCACTGAACAAATGAATACATTCTATAAGGAAGCTCCAGATGGTAAATATTTGTTTTCGAAGGTAACACAACTCCCCTTTTCCCTTTTATGCATTTTTCATGAACTTTTTGCAACAATTTTTGAATTACTAAGACACAACATTTAGATTGAAATTGAAATATTCAAACTCACCAGCCAACAGCCAATCATATTTCATTTGTAAGACGCCTCTAAAGCAAAGCCTACTTCCGTTAATTCTATAAACTATAACAACCAGCAAGCAGAAGGATTTGACATAATTTTACAGACTAAAAAATACCTGTTCGCACTTATATACAGTGTGTAAAAGCCAAATGGAATAAATTCATCATTTTGGTTACGGTACATATTTTAACAAAATCCCGAAATACGTCAAATTTGAATTATAATTTGACATACTTCGACGGAAAAATACTACTCCTACCTTCAACCCCCTTCTAATGAAAGGTACAACCCCCAATTTTTCAAATAAGAAATATAGGCTTGTGATATATCGTTTGAATGATCTCTTCATTCTATATTCAAAAATTTTAACGTTTTCAAGTTTATTGTAACAATTAAGATGGAATAAATTGAAATCATGTGGTTACCGAAATTCGATAAAATACACCAAAAACTTGTTGCAATATACTCAAAACTTATTTTATGTTGAGGTATTGATAATAAGAAAATAAGCAAAAACCATAGCAATGTTTTGTTTATATGGTATCCTTTAAAAAACTGTAGATAATTTTCGTGGCAACGTTGGTTCAAAACGCCTTGTCAACTTATTTTGTATGTTACAACATAAGTTGTCAGTGATTTAATTTAAGTTTGAAATTCTGTAATTTCGAATCTAACAAATGGTTGGATTAACGAAAATGCATAAAAATAATAGTTTTACAAATGGAGATAAAACCCGTATACAACAGGAAGTAGCTGGCCTATTTCATGAGAAATCTCCTAATTTACCACCCATATCTCAAAGAACAATAAGCAAAATAGAGAAGGGATAGATACAAAAAGCACCTGCCAATGTAATGAGTGATGAACTCAAATTAGATGTGGTGCTTGAGTTTGAGGAAAACCCCTCATACATCGAGTAGACAGGCATCCGCTGCATTCAATTTCAGCCATACATCGAAAGTAAAATTGAATTGGAAAATTTTTGAAAGTTTTCCTGTTCCAATTGTAAAATATTTTTAAATTTTCAAAATGTCCTCGATCTCAAATTTTAATTTTCTATTGATAACAGATGTACCTATTAAAAAAACACCCCGAATAATATTCAATCAAACAATGAAATTGAAGGAAAATAGAAGTTCATATAAGAAAATTAATGAGTTTTCACTGGTTGCTCCAGATATAATTGGAATCGAACTAATGCTACCTTTATTATCTTATTTCAGATTCAATTATGTTTCAGGAACGCCGCAAGCAAAACCAAGATGTAAATTAATTATGGAGTTTATTCAAGAATTTATTCGACCAAATTGCACTAACCAAACCATTAATTCTGATTGTTATTCAAAAACAGTGACGTCTTCTGAAATTCCCTAATATAACAAAGTTGGGATTAGCTATATGAGTGATAAACAAATGTTTTGTAGTTGAAGTTGATGAGAAAATATTGACAGCATTTTTGACTGAATTTCTCACAATTTAGTATCAGAATAAACTTTCTTGTCGTGAGGAGATTTTTTCAGCAACAAAGAAATATGATACAAACATTTTGAAGTCTAAATACAACAGAAGCTTAAGTGAAAAACTCATTATTACAGTTTTTTTATGTTTTGTGTTTCGCTACGCAGTAGCTTTCTCAAGCGTAAAATGATAAGTTACTTCTAAATTACAACTATTTTATACTCTAATATACTATCTACGTGTATGCCTACTTTCTAATGAATTATTCTCTCTTGAAATCAGGTATAAATTCATTAACTTTATGAATAAATTGAATTTCCGAAAGAATCATAATTATACTTTTTCTTACCTGGAAATAACAATTCAATAATTATTCAATTCAGTTTGATTGTTCATGAAAAATTGGGAGTTTTCAAATGTCCATACCAAAGTTGAGTTTCAAACCTTCATTCTGAATATAGAGATAAAATCTGTGATGAAATTAGTGGCATATATGAAATTTATTTTTCCACTGGAAACCATTTCTGTGTTCCTTCATGCGGGTTTTGAACATTCTTTCAGTTTAACCTATATGAAACATCGGACATGACCCACATGATAATTTATACACTCTCGAATTTTCTGAAACGGAACTTTTATCTTTGTCATTCTCAATGTGCAGTTGTTGTTGATTTTGAAAGCAATATTAACACCTTTGTTGTGTAAAAAATTAGAAATTTTCGTAATGGATTAGCCTAAGTAAGTTAAGGTTCCATAACTTTTATCCTCATCTCTTCAAATTGGGAAAACTTTTTTCATAGTTTGGCTGTATATTTTTTTTTATAATAGAGAATGTATCAGACTGTTATCATAATCATTGTTGCTACACATGAAATAGTTCAAAATCATCACCGGGATGAATATGCAATATTTTGCAATGTTGAGAAGTCCAATTTTGAGGAAATCAACGAAATGTTTCAAAAATTGCATCAGCAACATCCGGTACTAGTCAACAGAAGTGGTCCAATCCTGTTCTACAACAACGTCTGTCGAAATTCTACCTCTCCCACCATACTTCCCTGAACTGTCAGCAACTGACTACCATCTTTTCAAGCACTTCAATAACTTTCTCACCGGTAGAACCTTCGCCAATCAGGACCAGGCAAAACTGGTCTTCGTCGACTTCATCGAATCCCGAGAAACCAACTTTTATACTGACGGAATTATTCGACTTGTGTTACGTTGACAGAAGTATACTGATTCAGATAAAATGGCGCATATTTCGATTGCATTGAATAAGTGTTCACTGAGATATGATAGTTTAAAATTGAAAAAATTTCAGCAACAACCTGATCGTAGGTATTTTTCTTGTGGTCGTTATATCGTTTATATATGATTATATCAATAGTGATGGGTGTTCGTCAAATGCACAATGAACATTGTACCAACGACTTAGAATGTTGATTTTTTTCGTCACATTTTTTCAAAAATGAAGCAGCATTACTGGGTGATCAAAATCAAAGTGCCTTGAGCAATTGCTATTTACGTGTACAAAATTATTCAAGACATTTTCAGAGAAAATATTTTTGAAATGTCGAAACCTTTCAAGCAGAGCTGATGTTGGACATTTATAAATTTGACTGTGAGATTCGCGACAGAAAGTATGGTCAAACTGAGCAAACTATAATAACTCGCTATAAGTAACGTATTTCATATATTCGGTCTCATAGATAGAAGAAGTCTAATGTCGCTCAAGATGTATTTAAAAACGGTCACAAAGTAGGTGATAATATTGTTGAGAGTTGAGAGCGTTTCATGACAAAAGGTTTTTGGAACCCTTCAAAAATTCAGAAATAGAAAAATGTGGAATGAGATTCATGAAAAGCAACGAAGTTACCACATCAAACATTTCATTCTTTACTCTTTTATGCATTGACTACAGATAGAAACCATGAATAGTGAGATATCATATTCGAATAGTCATCACTATGTGAATAGATAGAAAAATACAATAACAAAAATATCTCATCTGAAGAAATAAACTTAAAATGTTCAAGCCCGTCTCGGATATACCTACACAGTAGGTTGAATGGACTGACGTCTATCAGAAAACAACACCTCCACTGGCTAATACCACAAACGGCGTTGGATTAAATACGACAGACGTCAGTGCAGGAAAATTTCCTGCATATGCAATTGGCAACACAACTGAAAGAGTGGACCTTCAATTTTGGAACGGGCACACTTGCAGACCGGTTTCGTGCTCCTTAGCCATCATCGACCTAAAGTCAATGATATTCCATAATTGAAAATTGAAATTCTTTCAGAGTATTTCATTCCTCGTCTTGAGTTGAAGCGAACATCAAAAATGTTACCCTCGTCAGTCTTCGTCTCGGAAGTATATCCGAGACGGAGACCTGTGTAGGTATATCCGAGACGGGCTTGAACATTTAGAGTTCATTTCTTTAGATTTGTTTACTGCCTCTTTTCAAGCATAGCCCACTGACTAATAAGAAACTTTTTTTTTATTTTTTTCTTCGTTATTCAGAGGAATCGGCAATTTTCGAATATGCAGTTGGTTAGTACCTCGTCCACTAGATGAGGTGACTTTTTTGATGTTCGCTTCAACTCAAGACGAGGAATGAAATTCTCTGAAAGAATGTCGATTTTCGATTATGTAATATCATTGACTTCAGGTCGATGATGATCACTATATTGCACTGAGTGGCTAAGGAGCACGAAACCGGTCTGCAAGTTTGCCCGTTCCAAAATTGAAGGTCGACTCTTTCAGTTGTATTGCCAATTGTATATGCAGGAAATTTTCTCGCACTGACGCCTGTCGGATAAAATCCAACGCCGTTCGTGGTATTAGCCAATGGAGTAGTTGTTTTCTGATAGGCGTCAGTCCATTCAACCTACTGTGTAGGTATATCCGAGACGGGCTTGAACATTTAAAGTTCATTTCTTTAGATTTGTTTACTGCCTGTCTTCAAGAATAGCCCACTGACTAATAAGGAAAAAGAAATATCTCATACTGAGAACTTATCAGATTTCTTTTCTTTGATGACCCTCTTCATGAGAGGTATGAACGTTTCATTTCGAAATATTAAATTTTTCAGTCCTACCGTTAATATCATGTTGAATTTTTGCAGGACAATCTACGTTTTTATCAAACATGAAATGGATAAAATAGTGTACCGCTGAATGATATCGAGAACAATTGCCAACAAAACTTTCCAAATGTCGAGTTCAGAACTCATAACTACCCGAACACAATCCAAGAAATGAAACCAATTTGAAAAGTCTAGGGAAAGGATAATGGAAAATAAAATAACAACATGAACATATATTTCTTTAGGGAATTTCATCGGGGTCGGGTAATGTCTTTATGTTTCAATTCATCGGTCGTTTGCAACAGATAAAACGAAATCAAAGAAGTCATTATATATTGCCAATTACAAGTTTATTTGGGAGATTTTGTATCAGGACCAAAACGACGTGATACATTATAGTTTCAGAAATATTTGTTTTACAAATCAACAAAAGTATACACATACAAAACACATTGCATGTAAACTGTTTGATGTCATGACTCAAAATCTTTTTTTTTTTGAAAAAATGTTTAGTCTGGTAGTTTTTTTCAAACTAATTCATCTTCTGTATGACGTACTACAGCTATGATGTCTCTACTTTTCTCAGATATTTATTTTCCAATGAACATCTCTAATGTTCTCAAATTATTCTTTCTTACTTGAAAGTACGATTTTAGAAACACAAATGGTAATTAATTATATACTATGATGATTTTTTTCATGAAAGCGACAATGACACGGAATTTCAATGCTCCCATTTGTTAGAATGAACTGATTGAAAAAAATAGAATAACATGAAAATACTACGAACGATTCTACGTACGATGGAATCATGAACCTATTGATCAGAGTGAAAAAAACAAAGTCACAAATTATCCCACAGAATCATTGAAATCTGAAATTGTTAATAGACAACCACCACAGAATACCTATTTTTGTTCTTCATATCAAACCATCACAGCAAATGATGAGCTTTCAGATTGGACAGTAACTTGAATCATAACCTAATAGTTCATACGTAGAAAATATTCATTCAAACCCATATTGAGGCACAAAGTTCACATAATTCGCCAAATAACATCCAGTGACTAGCGATCAGCTTAAAATGGAGTGGTAGATTTTCTACAGAAAGAGCAATCATTCAAATTCGAAAGGATATTATAATATAGAGATAATATAGTTTCACTGACATTGTCAAATATTACTTCATCTTTGAATATGCTGAATCTGGAGCAGTTATCTCTAACAATATTGTTGCTTATCAATGAAAGACCACTCAACTTGTTTAAACATACCTTCTTTCTGTATGAGGTGTTCTTCAATCATCTTTTCTATTTGCGATTGTTTCCGTATTATCAATTCACTACAGTTTCATCAGGTTTGCTCACAGATTTTAACTGCTATTGCGAAATATTGGATCAACCTCAAAGGTGCTGATTGTAAAGCTGACATCTTTTACAATGCTGTTCTTATTAAAAATAAAACCACATGGGTATGTGATGAGCCTACTTTTATTTTCAGCTTGGTGAAGACTGGTTGTGATTGAATAAATGAAAAACTGTTTTGCACTGTCAAAAACTAATCCATTCATTCAGAAATACACCTCAATTTTTGTATACAGGGACAAACAATGAAACTGAAGAAAAAAAATGAAAGAGGGTGAAATGTTCAGAGTGATCTTGATATGGATCTTAATATTCTGTTTCCTATTCAAATCAATTTGATCAGCAATATGGATTCAGGGAGGTAAGATTAACGGAATATGAAATACAAAATCTAACAACTTTCAATAATGAAGCTTTCGACAAATAATTCCAGTGATGTGCATCTTCGTTAATCTTTCCAAAGCTCTTGATACCGTCAGTCATACAAAACTCCTGAGAAAATTAGAGAACTGTGGAATACTCGGGAAAGTTTACGACATTTATTAAAGCTATTTATGTGATCGAGAACCGAGAGTCAGTATCGATGAAATGAGGCATAATCCGGAAGTGTTCGTATCCATTCCAAAAAAAGGAATGACTCAATGTCATCTGAAATTTCAAGATATCGGACATACTCTCGTCGTTGGAATCTTAGTCATGGTAATGCATAGTTGATCTCATTTTCTTAGTAACTTAAACAAACCCCTTTATGGAAGTTACCAAAGAATCCGGTCCTAAATCTACAGAGGAGATGGACGTCGACTGAAGGGCTCCAACTATATTTCTGTAATATTGGGTTGGAAGCAAAAGCTTCTAAGTTTTGCCAGCCACTCTTGAACCTGTGTGGATGGATGGTAAAATCCCAAGAGCGGGATATTCTACGAATCTATCTTGCATGAATTTTCGTGCAGCAGAAAAAATATACATGCGGTCAACCAATTATCTGAGCACATTAACAAAGGCTCACGCTCAAACGATGCTTCACCAAAACCAGAGTTGAATCTAATGTATTATCAAGTTACAGACGCCCTAAAATGGAAAGGTTGCTGCGGTCATTGAGGTGCGAATCTTGCACTTTGGACATCAGACAATCTCAATATTGACGAATCAACTGAAATCTCTGAAGTATGTCAGAGAGAATATTCCAAAAGATGGTCCACAGATACAATTTCACAGCTCCAAATTCCGAACAAGATAGCTAGTGGGTACTTAAGAGGACCAAAATAAGGTCTTCTGGATGGTGGGTGCAGTTAGTACCTGCTGCAATAGGAAAGCGTGTTTCTGAAATGTGTCACAGGAGACCTACTTTACAGAACACGCATTTTTGTTGCTTAACTACATGAAAAAAGCAAGTTGCAGACTGACTGCTGATCAGGTCCTCACTAGATTGAAAAAAATACATCATGATCTGTCAAACTTGGAGCCAATTATACATCACAAAGAAATCTATATCCTGAAGCTCTTGCTGAATCGAAACATTACTGAATAAATGAAGTAGTTGGTTTTGTTAAAATGTTGGATGTATGTGGTCAAATTTGAATAGGTGTGAGTCACAATGAACCGTCGCGGGTTGCAGTGAAGAGTTTAATAGACCTATTCATTTTGGACCTACCTATTCAATTTCTCCCGTAAATGAATTTTTTGACCAGATGAAAATCTCTGCCAGACAAAAAGGTTTTTCGACAATATGATGGACTGAGTTTTTGATCTTGTTGAGTGGATCGGTTAAGAATTCCTGAAAAATATTCCCTAATTACCCAACTCACACAATAAATTTACAAGATGTCGTTTCATTCCAGGAGGTCTGAAGTACATTCGAAATATTAAATTGCGGTTTGCATAAAAAGATATCCAGGGAAGAATCATTACTGAACCTATCAAATGATGCTTTTCTGCCGGAACTGAAAACTATTTTCACAAGAGGAAAACTACTTTCCAGTACGGCAGTTAAACTCTTTTAATGGTAATGAGAAATGTTTTTCCTTTCGCCATTCTATCCCGTTTCCTGCAAGTCTGTCGAATATATGAGAACGTGATTCAATTTATAAAGTGATGAAATTCAACTTTATGAAATATATATAGCAAAAAATGCATTTTTGAAAAATAACCTGTTTTCAGAAGTGATATTATACTTTTACTGATTATTCTTGTCTGTCGCCAATTGCCTGTTTCATAGACCTTTCAACTTTCCAATAAACTCACGTTTATTGGGTTTTTGTATATATCATTGTACGTTGTCTGTTCAAAAAATGAGATCAGTTTTCATTTCTCTCAAAAAATATTCATTTATTCAATTTCTATTTTGTCTCCTCCAATAGTCTTCCTCAGCAGTTTTGATATGGATTTTTTGTCCTTGAACTCTCTCAGCGATTTGCTAAACAGCTGAAACTATGAACATATGTTCGATACAAGTTTACTAACATAAAATATGAAAATATCGCTAATCGAATGCACGTAGCCTGCGAAATTTGAACATTCACCTTATTTTTGAACAGTCCACGTATAGCGGACCATTTCTACTAACTACTGCCAGTGTTGCAGTATCGAGGTAGATTTCTGAAAGGGAGCGGGGTAGAACCGGGATGGAACCACATTCACATGATGCCACCAATCACAGTGACGCATCAACGTATGCCTATGATGTTCTATGATGAAGTTGACGATCGTAATCAAAAATATGTCACATGTCTTCGCATCCAAATTTGGGATCGATGTGTTTTCAAACCGTTCCTCGAAAATATTAGCTTCCACGTTCTTATGATAGTCAATATTGAGTCCTCAAGTTTTTTTCCACATAATTTCAAAGAATTCAGAGCACATCCTTTACTTCCTCCGTAATACACAATGATTAGTCAGGATCTTTTGTTTGCAGGCATGTTAGGCGTACACATTCTCGTGTGTCGTGAGTGTTATACCAAGTTTTGTCCAAATAGAAAATTTGCCCTTGTTCTTGTCTATATTTGTTCTGAGCATTTGTTACGCAATTCCACTATTCTTCTGCTTTCCATAACTGCTTGACGTTTGTTTATTATTTTAAATCTAAATCCTAGTTTCTTAATCCAATTATGAAGAGTTTTGTCACAGCAGTTCATTTAATGGCCGGAAGTATTCAATTTATTCCTTATGATTTCAGTTGTAGGGATCTCATTGATTTTGTAACAGTCGTATATTGTTTTTTCAATGATTTTATTAGATAAAGATTTAAAGGTTTTGGTAATCACATCGCGTCTTGCGTTCATAAGTTTTGTTTTTGAGTATTTTACGTTCAGTTGAGAAAGGAATTTCGGTCAAATGTGATATTGCTTGTAATAATTTGTTTCCCTTGAAACCAAACTTGAGACGTAGAATGTAAATTATTATATACATTGAAACATACTCTCTGTGTTTCAATATTCAAATGGATCCGAATCTTATTCACTGGTATCTCTTTTTCGCATTGTTCATCATTGCTATTGGAATCACTACACTGGGAAAAGTCAGTTCCTAAACTGTACACGACAGCGATAACCAAAGGCCGCATTTCATAATTTCTATTCCTCACCGTAACATGATTTCAAATTCGATTTTATGACTCTTCGGCCAATCACAAAACTTGGTTAGTAAAAATCATCCAATATGAAACGTCAAGGCTACAGTACACGTGGACTAGTTTGCTACCCTTTCTATTTGTTGGTTTTTTTTATCTTTGAGACTGCCTATAACTTTAATAGTGCACAATAACGGTTACTTCGACTATACATATAACTACATTTACATCACAGACTGAGATTACACATAATATAAACATTTCCATATTTACGTTCTCAACTTTAACTAAAAATGTCGAATGTCGTGTCACAAACATCAATCAACATTTATACGCACCGAGCATGATCACGGCGCTCGGTATCATTCTTGTCTAAAGGTGCGTATTCACCAAAAAAGCAAGCACGAGCGAGCATATGTGTATGGTTGCTCGTGTTCGCTCATGTTCGCTTGTGTTTGCTCGACATATTGATGTCTCGTCCACACCAGAGCGAATATCTTCAAGTTTGTAGTCGTAGTTGATCCATCTACTTTGTGCGATCTCCTTTTGATGTACCGCCTTCTTCTCGATCTTTTCTGAACGCGAACAAGCATACGTTTGCTCGCTCGCTAGCCCGTACTCACCAGACGATTATTGATGCAGAATGTTCGTTCACTTTTGTTCGCTCGTGCTCGCTTTTTTGGTGAATACGCACCTTAAAGTATCATTGAAAGAGCAGAAGAGCATTATTGTAGTGTAACTCAGTACTCAGTCACAGATTATCTGAACTATCGGAGTCTTACAGTAAGACACAATCACAGCGTGACACAATCCAAGGAATCGCCGGCAGCGGCGCCAGGCACTCAGTTTACGCCAACGTTGCCAAGGGTGCTCTGCTCGTGTAACGTGGTAGATTGAAATTCAAAATATTTGTTCATTTTTTCAATTTTAATTTTACATTCTTTTGCTTTATATCTGAACGGGGTAGATTTGCTTGAGGGGAGCGAGAGGGTGAAATTAAGTTCAAGAGGGGTAGAACTACCCCGTACGGGGTAGCTGTGACAACAGTGACTACTGCTCTTATTGTATCTTTATTGAATCTGTTCACAAAGTCTTCCCGTCATCCCTTCATTGCTGTTTGAAATACAATTATCTCGCATGTGAACGCCACTTTTCTATCATTGCATTATATCCTCAAATATTATAAAGACAAATTGAAATGAAATATTGTTATCTTACAACTATTTTCTGTACCTATGTATTGGAGATCATTAGACACCTTCATTATTATATTTTTAAAGATACATATGTTTCGGTTCTTGTTGAACAAAATATATACACATACTTTTCATATTCAGTCGAATATGAATCGGACCAAGAAATCTCTTTCCGATTTTTTAATGTACAATGCACTCTTCCGGCCACTGCTCAGTGAAACGTTGAGAAGATATTCCCTACGAGCACTTCAAATATAAATCTGAGGCAGCTACAAAGTCCGGTTTACTAGACGTTATTGTGAAGAACAATAACGGAAAGCAAGTCTAGTCAATTTCAGAGAGTATAAGAATCATACTAGTAGTGATAAACTGTAATTGTTCGATAATATATCATACTGATAATATATATACCA
>WOGO01003145.1:0-14718 GCA_015342085.1 Leptinotarsa defecta | reverse complement strand
GGAAAGCGTGTCATATCAATCTGACATGTAACAATTCATAACTGACTTGGGTTATCGTGATAACAGTGAGAAATTATTTCTCACTGTAATGGCGGATATTTCTCACTACGTGCGTGAGAAATCTTTCGTTTTGAACGTATGAAAGCGATGAGAGAAGTGGCACATTGTACAGCATCCGTAGAATAAACTTTATACAGACGAATAGTTGATTTCTCCAGTTCAAAACACAAGCACTACAGGAAAATACTTAAGGCGCCCTAAGAGCGGTTCCTGTGCGAAAATAGCGATTCACATTGGATATGAATCGCTGGAGATTAAATCCATTTAGAAAAACGTTCTCGGAACGATTATTTCACATAAAAACCTTTCTCAGAACGTTTATTCCACATAAACGCAGTTCTCCGGATGAAAAAGTTCTTAAACAGTGGAGTTCGAGGTGTAATGAGTTGAACCTCAAACGATGAGCAGCCATAACAGTCCGTCTCCTATTTCTGATGTGTACCGCTCTTTGTGGAATTAAATGTGCCAAGTAACTTGAACACCTTTCGTGGAAGTATCTATAAAAGAGAGACAAATCCCCAACTTTACTGCGATGTTCCAGGCTATCAAGGTTGCACGTGATATTCGCGTCTCCAATCAGGCAGATGTTTGGGGCCTGGCTCCATACATGAGAACAATACTCCAAAGAAGATCTGATCTGAGCTTTATAAAGCATCAAAAGTTGCTGAGGTGTGTATAGTTTTCTTGTTCGTAACAGTGTTCCAAGCTTTTGAGAAGCAGCCTTTGCAATTTCAGCAACTACCAATAAACTTATCGAAGCAAAAGGCGGAATTGTCTGACTTGACATTATTATATCCAGTTCGGATACATTTATCTTCTTGGGGAAAACTGAAGCCTGGGTTTTTGTGGTATTGAATTGAGCCTGGTTACTTTCACTCCAATTCGAAATTACTTCTAGAATCTCACTAAGACATGCAACCTCCTTCTGCCGGTGAAGATGTGCCTCTGTAGCCGATATCCTGGAATACAAATGTAATGACGAGACAAGTGTGCTGTCGTCAGCAAAGCAATATATTGGATTCTTAGTTTTTGCCAATAAGTTGTTGATATACAATAAAAAGAAGGTTGGAAACAATATGGATCCCTGGGGAACACCATCGTTGATGGTGTTCCCCAGGATGGAAGCTGAAGAGACATACACAGAAATGTTCCGACAAGCCATAGCATAAAGTTTGGCCAGCAAACCCTCATGCCACACACGGTCAAAAGCCAAATGCCAACATGAATTAAAAAATAGATGTACTCAAAATTTTAAAGTCGGAGGATATCCTGTATGAAAGTTTCATGAGCATATTTTGTTAGTTTTCGAATGTTCTAATGGCACGTAAAAATATATTTTCAAAGTCTCTCTGAATGAATTAGAAGTAGGCAGAAATTTAATTTCGAATTTTCAAAAAAACTGGATTCAATTTCATTGGTATTGTTAAATTAAATACTCAGAAATATATAAATAATAATTTGAATGAAGTATAAACATGTGGATGACGAAATACATTTTTTCTGATTCACCACCAAAAGCTCAAGTTTAAAATTAATGAATGAATAATTATAGAGGCAAAAAATATAATCACTGATTCAGAAGTCAAGATGAAAATCCCATTCCACTTTTCGAGGACTTGTAAGGAGTTCCATTCCATTTCATTCATGTTTATTGAAACATGCACAAACTTTTTTTATTATTCGGTGGTAATTTGTCTGGATTAAAAAGATATAAACTGAATGTGTTCGCGCCAAGTTGGGAGAGTTGTTGATTATGTTTTCCAAAATCTGACATTTATTATTTGGTTATTATTTTTAATAGCGTGATTTGGCAAATCGAATTATCATATTTTTGATACGAGTTGACTTGTGCGGGAGTATGTATTATTCATGAACATAAAATTATTGAAAAATATATTGCGGGTATCATAAATATCATAAAAGGTCATGGAAAAGACAGGATGTTTCTTCGAGAATAGGATTAATAACTTGAGGTGGATCTGAATAAAACCAATTAGTCGGCTATACAGGCAAAATACTTGGCAGATGAATAATATGACCTACTTGATTTCATTTGTGATTGAAGCTTTTACAAAATAACATCATATACCACCCCTTTAGCAGCACATTGTACTGTAATATTACAAATTCTTCATCTTGACCATGTGAATTTTGATACATTTGACAAAAAAACTTTTCAAACTTTGCAAATGATACAACATCTATCAATGGATAACTGAAATAAATGGAAATATTCACCAAGTGCACCTTCTTCATTAAAAAATACAAAATCTACTAAGATTCCATTAAAATCATTGTAGTCTATATGTCAAGTATGAAGGTACAGTCAGGGGTTTCCCAAGGATCTAATGTGGGGCCGCTGTTATTTTTACTACCTATAGAAGACATATGCGCTTTGATACAATCAACAAAGCTGATTTTGCTGATGATTTGAAGCTAAAAAAAATACGTTATTCATCTGATTGTATGCTGCTCCAGAGGAATTTGAACTCACTGTAAAGGTAGTGTAGTGAGAACAAACTCTTTCAGTTCAATTATATAATTGATGAAATCGACTTCTTTCTGAGTCGCTGGGATTTGTTATGAGAAATCGCAGAGTTTTGATGATTTGAATGTATTCGGTCGATTTACTACAGTTTGGTACGCAGTAAATTAGAGTATTGCAGTTTTGTCTGAAATCCTAATCGAACAAAATATATTGATGCTTTGAAAAGTTTTCAGAAGAGCTCCCTCAAGTTTGCGTATTATAAGAAACATAAAAACTATCCGGTTCGAAATTATGAATACACTTGTCTTCTGAATGGAAATAATTTTGTAACATTGCGAAAAAAACAAGAAACTGCAGATATAATTTTTATCTATAAACTGGCCAATGGCCCATGGACTCACCTACTCTATTGCCCCAAATCAATTATAATGTCCTCATTAATATCTCATTTCGCATTAATGTATACACTTTTTAACACAATTTCGACAGTTTAGTAACTTCTATGTGTCGAAGTGTCAATATGAGGAATCGAAAAAATTGGTCAACTTTACTATGAATAGGGACACTTACAAGGACTATTTGTAGCCCTTGTGGTTCAATCCCCTAGGAGGGGAAGATGTTACCCTCAGAATTTTAAGTGGGAAGGAGGGTCAAGTGGCATATCAATGTGATTGGCGTTCAATTCTGCTTTCAATTTTAAGTAGACTTATTTTTTTATGAGCATTCTCCGAAAAATAGCGTTCTCAACCAACAGAAGTAATCATTAGTACGCCTATACTGAGATGCATGGTTTGACCAGAGTTGATAAAAATATTAGGTGGTACCGTTCCAACCATTTATTAGGGGTAACATTAGCCATTAGCTCCAATTAATTCACATCAAAATGTAGTCGAATTGTAAAACGTAGATGGTAGTAAACTTGAGTTTAGTAAATAGTACAGATAGCTGTCCTTTTTTGTTACTTCTGCTACTTCTGTCTTTTTAACGGAAGATATCCAAATTGTAATGTGAGTCACCGGTATGTGCTTGATTCGATGAGTAAGTTTTACGGAACTGGTTCAGTGACAAAAAAAAAATAATAGTAATAACATTTGGTGCAGAGCTAACGAACTCCTTACGATAAATATCAGAAAAGACGGGAATGTCACGCGAGACTCTAAGAAAACGATTGGAAATGAATAAATTTCATCATTAAAAAATGCAGATTCTTCAAGAGCTCCAGGAAGCTGATTATGATAGAAGAATGGAGTTTTGTGAAATCATATCTCATCGAGTCAATACCATTCCTAATCTTCTGTTGAACATCTGTTTCAGCAGTCAGGGTTGATTTTTTCTGAATGAAATGTTAATAGACAAAATTGTCGGTATTGAAGTGACAAAAACACAGGGCAGGGAATACACAACACACACAAAAAGTTAATGTTTGAGCTGATATTCTTGGAAATGCTTGAAGAGACTAACGATCCTCCTATAGCTCAATAACTAAAAACTCCAATGGATGCAAAAAGTTATGAAATTTGACAGGATGATCTGTTACATGTCCAGCAGGACGGTGTTCCACCTCATTATTTTCTTCCCGTCCGACAATGGTTAAATAAGAGATAGATGAATTGGCAGAATGGGAGCAGTTGACTGGCCTTCAAGATCACCGTATTTAACATCCTTTAATTTCTTTCTTTGGGAGCATTCTTTATCCGTTGTTTATGAAACACAACCTTCTGATAGTGAAGAATTCAAAAGACGAATTACAGCAGCATGCCAGTCAATTCCTAATGACGTTCTCCGTAATGTTAGAGAAAAGTTCAAAAACAGGCTTTATTACTATTTGGAGCAAAATGAGCGACATTTCGAACAGTGTATAAGACAAGCGTAAGTAGATTTTATGTTTGAAATTAAATTCCATAACTAATAACCAACAAATGAAAAATTCCTGCCATTCCAGGATTGGAAAGGTGTCACCTACCTGTCTAACTGTCAAAAGGAATCAATGCAATAATGCATCTCAGAACAGGCGAATTCTAATTACATGTGTAAGTATAGAACGCTATTTTTCGGAAAATGCTCTTAAAAAAATAATTAGTCAGGGTACCATTGAACGCCAATCAAAATAATATGCCACTCAACCTCCCTTCCCATTTAAAATTCTAAGAGTAACATCTACACCTCCAAATAGTCCTTGAGAGTGTCCTCCTTGACACTGGATACTTGGTACTGGAAGGAAGATATTAAGGGTGGGAAGTTTTTAAATTGACACCCAGTATAGTTCTTAACTGATGAATATCAAAATGTTTACTTATACTTCCATTTATCTGGAAATAGTTACCTGCTCAATTAATGTATACTCCTTTCAATGGGACTAAGCTTTATAATAATAAATGAATACATGAAATTCTGAACAAACACATTTGATCTGAAAGATTTTCTGGATCATATTAGGATTCACTTTCACCAATATGTAAAATTTCCTCTACTCTCATGATGAGTCACACGGTGTCACAACCAAACATCACTGTTAAATCCCTCCCAATTACCTTCAATTTATATGCAGCATTCAAAACCATCAATTCTCATTACCGTCATCTTGAACATAAATCAAAAATTGAATCATCAAGCAGGCGATCAACGCATATGCCACTTATGTTTGTAAATAAACACTCGTAATGTGTGTACTCTGTTCGGATTTGGCTGAAAACCATTCATTGAATATTTATGAGAGGTGAAATTCGATATTGAGATATACTCGTACTGCGTTTGGAAAATAAATATTCACGGTTGAATTAGGAGAATCACAACTTTGTAACTGTTTGTTTTGGATTAAGTGTGGCTAATCGATTCCGCTTCTGTGGAGGCCTACTGTCGAAATCTGTAGATAACTGTTAATCGAAAAAACTGAAAAGAATTTATCATTTCTGTAAGCCCCAAGTTGTTAGGTTTAAGAAAAAGTAGGTACCTACACCAAACAAGACTAATGAAATAGTTTATAAAGGCCTAATAAAGTAAAACAGATATGACTTGAAAACATTGTTTATACCTGTTTTTTTACAGGCCAACAGTGACTATATAACATCTCAGCATAATTTTTATAGATGGTAAAAAACCTTGAATCCTTCAGATAGATATATTATGTGTGACTTGAATAACAATTTCAACCAATAAATCAACCATAATTGGCTTATAATTCTCATCTTTTCCAAAACGTCTTCACGAGATCTTCAAAAAAAATTCATGAATTATCTCAATTGACATTTATTTATTAACAATATTCTGTTGGATTGTTGGTGGGATTTTTCATATCGAATTAAAAAAAATGTGCTGCTCTGAGTCTTTTATATTTCAAGTCATTTCCAAGTGTATTTTTCAGTCAATAAAAAATTAAATCATTTTCCAAATCTGGTGCAATTAAGTCTTAATTCTAATAAAAATATAAGTGCATTTTTGTTGTTATTGGTAACATTGGTATTGGTAACATTTAAGTGTTCCACAAATGATGTATACTTTGACCTTTGGTCCCTTTGATAATTTTAGTTTAGGGCTGAAAAATCGCTAGTCAAAACGTGAATGTTCAAAGAGGTAACAAAAACGTATTAATTTTTGTTATTGTTCCATAATATCATGATTTGTATTACTTTCTTCTTCACTATTATAATAAACGGCATAATGGACAACAAGATAGCAAATAACTGAAGGGTCTTTCAACAGGGACTTCGAAATTTCACAATTGATAACGGTCATCTTCTTGAAGCTATACCTATCTGTCAAATTAGTTGTCATTTATTCAGTCTGTTTTGCTAAATCACCATGGATGGATATAGTATTCAATAACACGTGCGAATAATAAAGTTGCTTTATCAAAATGGGTGTTCTGTTCGTGCAACGTATCGTGCGCTTCTTCCATTTTACGCTCGCCATAATCGTTCCACCAAGAGAACCATTAGCAATGTGGAGGATGAATTTGTTTGAGTTCACTGATTCAGTAAACGATCGACCAACACCCGTCCTTCAACGAAACACAAGATCTGACGAAAACATCGCCGATGTCTGTGAGAGTATGCAAGAGATTCCGAGGCAGTTGATTTCGCGTTGCTCACAAGAACACGACGTGTGTCCGCTGAATGGATTCTGGAGCAGTTGGTTACTGTCCCTAATTTTGATCGAAAAATCATCTTCAGCGTTGAGGCTCATTTCTGGATAGATGGGTACGTGACCAAACAATATTGTCGAATTTGTAACGATATGCATCCCCAAAAAGTCACTGTTTGGTGTGGATTTTAAGCTGCCGATGTCATCAGTCCATATTTCTTCGAGAATGACGTTGGTCAGGCTGTCACTGTCAATGGCGAGCACTATAGGTAGATGACTACCAACTTGTTTTGGCATGAATTGAATGATCTGTACACCAACGACATGTGGTTTCAACATGACGACGCTACTTGCTACCCAGCTCACGCCACATTGGATACTCTGCACGGGCGATTTGAGGGCATTATCATCTGACGTGAAGGTGCTGTGAATTGGCCAACCATATCGTGCGATTTGACTCCGTTTGACTTTTTCTAAAAGTAAGCGGTCCTCAAAGTCAACATAACCCATGCTATCGGTCTAATTCAGCTTGATTCGTGCTCCATAGTCATGGAAAATTGGAAGTTTCGGATGCGGATGCGCTCCACCCAAAGAAGCCGTGGCGGACAGTTGAACGATGTTATATTCCACACGTAATGGCATCAAAAGGTATTTCATATCTCACACACATTTTATTTTATTTAAATTTAAAGATTTTCGTTTTCTGATGAACTGTCATCATGTTCCAAAATTTGTGAACTTTTGTAGTTGTATCAATTTTTTCAAGTTGGTACAAACTTTCTCATTATCTCATTGTGATAATTCTTCATTTTAAAATGGTGACAAATTTCGTAGATACACATTTTAACGTTTCAGAAACCAAAATCTGGCAGCGTATTCAGAATCTCTTACCTCATTTTCAATATTACTAATGAACCTCAAATGCCTAAAAAATTAATTGAATCCAATAAAAAAGTCATCGAGATGATCTAGAAGTTTCCCCTTTCCATATCTGTATAAAATACTTTGAAATTTTTATTCATTTTTTTTTGTAATCGATAGTGGCAATTCCCTAAATGATGAAAAATGTACTCCCAATTTCTTCACAAAATATGAATGTAATGTTGTTGAGCATGCTATATATTATTTCAAATCGACATGTAACTATGTATATAGTGATATTAGATTTACACACTTATATCGCCATCCAGACTCCCTATACCATCAATAGTTTCATCACCAGTAGTAGCAACATCAACAACGGCAATGTTGCAATCTACACACATACACTGTCCGCCACTCTCGATGGAACACCCCATTTTTACTGTGGACGGACAGTGTATATCACTTTGGCCAACCCCATTCAGGTGGTAGGTGCATTTTGAGCATTTTCATCAATCCTGAGAGTTTCATCGTTCGTGTATATCACTTTGGCCAACCCCATTCAGGTGGTAGGTGCATTTTGAGCATTTCCATCAGTCCTGAGAGTTTCATCGTTCTACTTCGAATATTACGGAAGATACAGGGGTGTTTCCATGAGAAGTGAGACACATTGTAGAGTTCCACCATAATTCAGTGTTTCATATCGAACTTCAAAAACACTACAAGAATCTATATCTGATAATAATATTGGGTTGATGGGATCAGTACCAATCGAAGTCACAAATGACCGCTTAATATCCATTTCTTTATACCTATGGAAACAGTTGTACAGTTTGTACCTAAAGAAACAGTTCTACAGAAAATAATGATATGAACGAACCAATATCATTATTAACTTTACTAACTTCAAGCGCCTTTAACTGGGTTTTAGAGGAGAATAAAAGCGAAAACAAGAGAATAAAAGAAATAATAATTATTATGACTAAGAGAAGATCGTGTGAATTTTTTTTTGTTTTCTGGTGTAACTGCCGCATTTAGACGTCCAGTGCGTTCTGCATCATCGGTGTCTATACGACCACCTCTGATGTCAGCAAACCGACGTTTAATTGTTGTTTCTGATAAAGCGGAGTCCTTATAACACTTTTCAAGCCATTGCTTCATTTGAACGGCATTTTTCTCATCAAAAAGTAATGTACGAATCAAACACGATATTTTTTTTGATCCATTGTTTTGAAAATAACAATAATAGTGTCATTCTTAGAGTAGAATATGAGTAGAATATCATGAAATTTCAACAGCTTTCTGTTGAAGGTTGGTAGTAACAGAAAAAGCAGTGTATCCAATAAGACTTTTCAGCCCAGGTAGTATGATATATGTGCTGACGTGGAAATCAAAATGAAGCAATATATTTGTGATATTTATATTCAGTCAAAATGAATTTTAATTTTTTTTCTATACATTTTAGTCATGAGATAGAAATTGTGATAGCTCCAAATAGAATGAAATGTAACTTGATTCTTCTATTGTAATTAAAACTTGATGATAGTTAGATAAATGAATATTGAGAAGCCACTAACAATTCTGTTTCATTTGTATTATCTGTCGAACTGTTTTTTTAAGGTATTCGATCAACATACAAGTAATCACAACCCTACCATATTTCCGCTGATTACTGTGGACCTCTCAAAAATACTGTGGAGCTAAAAAGTTATAGAAGTGACTATCTTCTCGAAAATCGACATTATTTTCATTTCGGAAATCCATAGATATGTTCAGGTTTTCTATTTTAACTTTCAATATAGATTGAAAATCAGAAACCTAATACAATCTATAACAATCTTTCATTCTATTTCATCATTCCCACGGTGTACCGAAACAAGTTTATTCATCATCATCATTAACTATTGATGATATTATGCAAATTGTAAAACATCAATTTTGGGCGTTTTTATGAGCACCAATTTGCAATAATTCAAATCAAATTGTTGTTATTAATGGTACAACGTTCGTTCTGTCATCACCAAAATAAAAACCCAAATAACAGATTGCTAATTTATTTAAACATGAGAAACTTACAAGTTCTATTTATAAAAATCACGATTTTGCAAACTGGTCTTCTTCTCTCGATAAGAGCATTAGCAAAGAACGAATCAGCCACATCTCATAGGCGTGACACAGCCGTCCAAAAATATGATCATATAGGGAAGAAGACTAACGACGAAAACTGATTCGACGAAAAGTGATAACATACTGACCCGTATAGTGCACAGTTTCGTTGGGATATCTCGATTTCATCATGTATATACACCACAGAGATTCTAGTGAATAGTTCCTCAAATATCCACAGGGCATTATAACAGTATCCCTGAGTTCTACAGGACAACCTACATTACTTATTTCCACCTCGGACCGAGAAAGATGCCAATTAGACATCTTCGAGAATTTCCCGTGTATTCTTTGAGATAATACGCAGCACCAGAGTAAATCTATTGAACTTGAATACGCATTTGAAATATCTCGACAGTGATGTTTTGAAAATATAGTGAATCATTTTGCTCCAGCAATTCATTTTGAATCACTAGAAATCAATATCAATTTGCAAAATAATATCACTGGCCAAGAACTTCAAAAAATATCTTTCATGAAACCCAGAATATCTCAGGTATATTCTAATCATAAATGGACAACTGATTCCATGTGTGTAAATTCATAACAAACTGCTTCAAATCGACAGTTATTTTGATTTGATTTGATTTTACTGTCGGAAGTCAAGACGTCATTGAATACTAAACTCAACGAAAATAAGTCTATACTGTGCTAGAGAACAATATCCACCACACCACACCGAAACTAGAAGATTGGTATCTATTTACAAGTCACAATAAAATCATTAAAGCGTCATCAGATATTGAAGAAATAATGATGTGAATTAAAGAATATCTTGAGGACATGGTCGTGTGTCCCCATTTTATCCTTCATCCCATTCACGGGATATCATGCATGTACAGCTAAAATGATCTCAGGCATCATCTAATGAAATCCATGTTTTATCATTTTGACTAGTACTAAATGTTCTCAAGCTTCCACAAATCGACCCCTAAAATATTTCTGATAGCTCTCATAGTGTTCTGATAACATTCACAGGACACTGTTGCACTGATACCCTGCAATTGATTCCAAAATGGCCTTCGTGCTATCTGGGGATCAATAGGTTGAATGTAAGAGGTGATGGAAATGTTTTAGACACCACGGTTTTGATACAAATAATAATTTTATCTACAAAAGATGACAGCAAAAAAGGTTTGTCCTGTTCCTTGTTGAATGTAACATATGAGTATTGGAACTCGTAGTGTTTACGAACGAAAGTATCCAACATTTATTGTTGAAATTACAAAGATATCCGGTCAGAAAGTCAAGATCTCCATTTCCATTTCGAAAAATTGGCATTGCTGATTAGCATCGTCATTAATGTTAGTCGAAACGTTTGGTGAAACTTAAAAATCTTTTTATTTCTTCACAATTTTTGGATGGTTCGTCTCGTGATAGTTCTCTGTGAATATTTTTTGAGTTTCAAAATTTAAAATATGGTGATTCAGAGACCAATAATTTTTGTTGATTTCATGTTTTGAAAAAACGGAAAGTTGCTAATAGTATCATCAATTCATGTTCAAACTTGATCTAACGTATTCATGCCATGAAACAGCACTGTCTGATGTTGACTGCTTTGTTTTTGAGCTATGGTTTCATCTAATTGCTTTGCAGTGAAACTTGCAGGGAATGATGAAAACTATTTTATAGCGGTCAATGTCAATGTACGGCTTTGCAACAGATCACCATAAAGACACTCTTTCAAGTTGGACGAATGAAGTTCAAGGTTTCGTCACCCTGATAGATTGACGTCTTTACCTTGTAGCGGAGAGTGCCCATGGCATTAAGATTCCTCCTACCTCCTACATGACAGCTGTATAGATGAATCACAGATACCCTCATTGGGAAGGTTGTCATGGTAATTAAGATTGCACCTTACACCCTGAATATCCAACAACTTCCATATCCACCAATGAACTGAAATCTCTTCAGTACGCCATTATGTATGTCGTAGAGGATATTTCAGAAGACGGTCCACAGGTACGGTTCCAGAGCTGCATAGTTCATCCTATATGGCTACTGGTTTCCTGGCTGGTGGATCCAATTATTACTCTGCAGCCATTGGACGGTATCTCACTGAAATTCATCACAGGAGACCTGTTTCCCAGCCTGACGCAGACTGGCTGCCGATTAGATCCTTACAAGGTTGAAGAAGATGAATCATAGCCTGTTAACCTCATCGCAAACCGCAGTATTTTGCAGTGTCTCATTCTTATAAACAGACTTGAAACATCAGTCACCAACTAAAGTAAAATGTATAGCTCAACTACCTATGCTCAAATTTGTACTTCAATAGCAGTGGTTCTGTCTAGTACAACTGACGGGAAATAAGATTGGTTACAACAATGCTGTTTGGTGTTGAATCAAAAGGATTTGTTTTTGGGCACCTTGAAGGAATATCCTGAGATCCAGCTTGGACTCATCCATGTGGTATGTATCAGTGGTGATCATTATGATTCTGGACAGAATGTTGAACAGACGAACTGTCAATTGTAAACCAGAATTGTTTCTGTTCTGAAAGTTTTGAGGGCAACATGGTGGAACAAATTATTTTCATCAAGTGTCGAATATTTAAAACAATTTTTTCGTGTCAATCGTAGTAGTGGTAGCGAACGCAGATGATTTGAAATAGCTACAAGTGGAATCCCATGTCGCATTACAAAACCACTATATAAGGGCACCTGTCGCCGGCCTTACACATAACATGAAGTTCAGAAATAATGGAAAACTTTTGCAGAGGTCATATCACATTCAATTGTTGTCTTACAGTAGTTTTTCTACAACAATAAGTAATTAATTGAAAATCTGACTGCAAATCTTACTGGTACTCTCAACACACACACACAACAAACACAGAAAGGTCGGGGATTTACGAAATCAATTGTCAAAATTGCAACAGCAAATGCATCGGCCAGAGCCGACGAGCGATTGAAACCCGCTTCAAAGAGCATTGTGTACACATGAAATACGGAAGGATAAAAAATCCAGTGTCGCCCAACATGCTCTAGACAAGGACCACAGAATTGGTGAAAACAATCTGAAACTGATTAAGCATGTGCATGACACCAGGCTACTCGATGCATGTGAGAGTCTAGAAATAGCAAAATGTAAGAACAGCATGAATGGCGATAAGGGACCCATCCCGTTTAGCTCGCTTTTTAATTTTCTGTTAGGAAAAGAATAATTACTAAGAACTTGCAGGTAGTTAATTACCGAGAAATTCCATATTGGACTTCAGGTATATAACCTCAGGTAACAAATTTTAGTATATAAGGGTTAACCAGACTAGACTAGGTATCAATTTTCTTCTCCTGAGGATGCTAACTTTGTGGGCGAAACGCGCGTCGAGTGCAAAAATATCAGTTTGGTGTTAGGGCAATTGATCTCGAGAAAAGTTATTCAACTCTCAACATCGTTATTTCATAGGGCTGTTGAAAGTATGCACAAAAACTAATATTTGCCCATCCAAATATAATACAATTTATTACCGAATGTGCATGAGTCCCGATATTAACTGTTAAAAAAACACTTCGAAAAACGTTGTCGACTATTTGAATTCAAAACCAACCGTTTAGTTATAGAGAATACTATTTTCTCTCAAAAATCCAAGTTCGTTATTTAATTGGCTATCATTCAATCCCATCCTCAACTATTTCATTATCTTATGACACATCTGAGGATTTTTTCTCATTCAATTTATTCGAACACTCACTAACAGAAAATCTTCTGAATAATTTAAATTCTGCGACAAGAAACTGCTGGCTGGTATCATAAATCTTCTTGATAGATTACTTGCATAATCGATTGATAATCTAGCCATGCTTGAAATGTTCGTATTTCCGTCAGAAATCTGAATAATGTTTTTGCTGTGAGCGAAGAAATATTCATATTTTCTATCATTGCCTGATTAGTCCTGATAATTCGTATTTCAAGTATTTTTGGAGGATAAATATAATTGGAAATCAATGGTTATATTTCGAATGTATCAAGATCAATCGGTTGAAATATGAACAATCCATGATTTTTGAAACTGCGCTAAACAAATTCATAATAGTTTGGCAAAATCTCATGACTGTAGGTAGTATTTTAACCGACTGCATTTGGAATACGAGGTATATATGTTTATTTCCAGAAAAAAAAACCATAATATAAACTCAGAAACTAAGTTCAAGAAAACAAATTCTTGCGATTTATGTCGAATATCTCGAAATTATCAAGTTCTGAACAGTATCATCACCTAATAATGTAAACTTACCACGAATATATTTGTCTCAAAGAAGAGTTTGTTGGTATAGATTCTTTGAATGACACATTATGTAGTGGTTCCGACAGAATTCCATCATCTTTCCTGAAAATATGCTTATATTCATTGTCTAGCGGCAGACAACACGATATTCAAAATTATCGGTCTGTTATTGTATCACCTATACTTCACTACATAATTTAGACAGCCAGAAGTCAAGTTCCTTCGATAGCTTGTGTCTGGCAAAGGCATACAACCCCTTCCAAAGGAGGTAGTTTCTAATAGAATTAACTTTTACAGACGTTTCATGCGTAGGACTGCTAGGACCCAGGCGCCCCTCAACGACCTCCTCTAGGGTAACATCAAGGGAAAGAAGCCAATTACATGGAACGACAACACCGAAGCTGCTTTCACTACCTGCAAGGACACCCTCGCCAACGCAACACTCCTTGCCCATCCAAAGCTCAACGCCAAGCTCTCCTTGGTCTGTAACGCGTCGAACCACACTGTTGGAGAAGCCCTTCACTAGCTAGTAAACAATGAATCGAAACCTCTGCCAAATACTCTGCCTACGACCGAGAACTTCTGGTCATCTACAAGGCCGTCAAGTACTTCCGACACATGGTTGAAGGACGCCACTTCACCGTCCTGACCGACCTCAAGCCGCTGCCCTCCGCTTTCCGCCAGAAGGCTGACCAGTGTTTTCCGCGCCAGTTTCGCCACCTTGATTTCATCGGGCAATTCACTACCGATATCCAGCACATCTCTGGTGAGAATAATGTTGTCGCGGATGCTCTCTCCCGAGTCGATGCCATCACTACACCACTCGACTTCGAGG
>WOGO01003144.1:0-14719 GCA_015342085.1 Leptinotarsa defecta | reverse complement strand
ATATTTATATCTTTCAATTTGGAAGTCAGGATAGTTGTTTGGACATAGGACAGATTTAAGTTCATCCATTTGTATTGTGGTTCTGATAGATCTATGTATTAGATATTTCAAAGTTGAATTCAGATGAATAGGAGGATGATATGACTTAGCATTCAGGTAGCGGTTGGCGTGGGTTCTTTTTCGATAAACAGCGCATGGGAACATGCAGGAATGGAAGTGAGTTGTCATTTTGTACTTCTGCTGTGAATTTGAGGCCGAAGTGTAGGAAGTTGAAAAGGTTTAGGAGTGATTGGGAACTTTTGAATCCTTGAGACAATATAACAGTACATATCGAACTTGGCTCTGGTTTCAAAAGTCCTCCATATAAAATTCTACTTTCCTTGTTTCACTCGATTGTAAAATTTTTTTCTGAAAAAGGAAACAGGTGCTGAAAAAGGAAACAGGTCTATTGAGGTTGAGAGTGTCTCGGGGAATTCAGTGTTTTGTTTTGGGAACAAATAATGTTCCGGATAGTAGGATATTCGTGAGAAGAAATATCACTTCAAAGCTGTTTGTCAGTTTGTTGAATCATAGTCTACAATTCGTCAATGTAGTAAATATTTCCATTTAAGTTTATTTGAATATCACTATACTCTGATATAAAGAATATTCTGAATTCCTGGAAAATAGAGAGATATCGAATCAATTTCTGTATCTGATATGAGATTTAAGGTTGGTCACATAACAAACAATGAATATTTCTGAAAAAATGTGTGAACTATGTCATAGAATCTATAGTCATTTAAATGATTTCATACATGAATATACTGATTCTGACTTTCTCTCAATATTTTTCAGATTATCTTGGTTATGTGTGGTAGTCTAGTAAATATTGGTGTTACGAATTCCTATATGATCATTGCAATGGTATTATTGGGATTACTATTTTTGAAGATTCGTCAATGGTTTATTTCCACAATGATGGACATCAGACATCTAGAATCTTTAAGTTAGTATATTATTCTAATTACATATTCAGTTGAGTATAAAAAAATATACAATGTTTTCATATCAGCTTTCATCTATGGAAGATTGGTTTTGCTGGGTAGAAGAGAAATGATTCAGTTTGTAAAAAATTCATAATGATAATAATATCAATTTCATGAGAAAAGAAGGTTTCGGTTTTCCATTTCCCCATCTTGACACAAAATAACTCTGGAAATCTCTCAGAGAAAATAAGAAAGCGATAATTTTTAAAATAAACTATCCACAAAAATTGTAGACATCAATAATCTTTATGTGATTACATTATTGTCATCAGATATTTAGTGAAATATAAAATAGGAAGTATAGTATAATGCTTTCATATCAGCTTTTCATCTATGGAAGTTGAAATAGAAATAATTCAGTCTGTAAAATATTCCTGTTATCAATATGATGTTCAAATGATAGTAGTTGGTCGGTTGGTAGCCAAGCGGTTCGAGGTAGGTGATTTATTCACTCACTCGAATTGACTGCCGTGTTGGTCGGTAGTTCAGGCCCTAGTCTGAACGATCGATTTTCAGTTGCTATCGTCCAACTCGTGTTAGGAATCACACGTTAAAAAGTAAGACCTCAATAATCCTCAGGTTGCACAAGTTTCGACTTCCGAGAGTTGTCGTTCATTGGGGTGCGACAGCTGGTTAACGAAAATACAGCTTTTTTTTCAAACAGAGTTGTTTCGAAAGGGCTTCTTCTTTAAGTACGCGTCTTTGCGTAATCTACACATCTTTGTAGAAAGTGTATTTTGGAATTGATTACTCAATTCCTTTTTTTGGGAGATTTCTACATCATTTTTTTGTATGGAGATGGAGAAGTAGAAAGCCAAAACCCTTCTTTCCTAAAAAATTTAAGTCTCATAAAACATACCCCTTTCAGTTTATCCATATCATATAATTGATTGTATAATATTGGTTTCCACTACTTTCCATTTTGGACGTTAGGGATATTCAATTCCAAAGCGGAAAAGTAACCACCTTCAGAAATTCGGACATAATTCATAAATACGTGGAACACTGGAATACACTCCTATTCCATTTAATAGCATCACGTAATATATAATCATTTCAATTGTAGCAAAATCTCCAGTTTTCTCACAAATAACCTCTACACTGAATGGAATAGCAACCATAAGGGCCTCTAAAATTGAAAAAATATTGATACAAGAGTTTGATGACCATCAGGTAAGTGATCATCATTACACTAAGAGTCCCTGTGATCGCAACTTTTCCCACTTTTGTAACGTTCATCCATCTGAGTAGAGTCTGCGAATTTTCTATGAGTTACCACGTATCAGAATGTAAATAATATATTTCCTAAAACTACATCGAAAAACTGGATATGCTGCAGTATAGTTAAAAAAACTTATAATTCAGAATCAAAAATGATTTACTGTCATATGAAATGATCATAGTAATAATATAGCAATGACAAAAATTGAACAATCATCAGGTCGATAATGCAGATAATGCAATGACCTGTCTAGCAATGAATCTCAGGGGAAATTCCCATCTGTCCCATGATTGCTCTTAGATGATAATTTATTGAGAATACTTTTCCACACATAGAAACTAGAGTACTAATTATCGACGCGTGTTTTGCTAACCACGATATCATCTTCAGGAGTTGGACTGAACCAGACCAGACATTAGTTACAAAGTTCTGTAGCTCTGGTATTGAGATTCACTTCATATCAGAGGTTCCAACTCTACCTATTCGTACGTAATGTTGAATTTTTCACCATTATCGTCACGCAATAGAAGAAGCAACATCAAGTACTTTCGAATTTTACTAGTCAGTTACAATATTGTAATATTGCAGAAATAAACCAGAAAGCTAATATCCTTGAATAAAAAATAGTAATATGTCTCCATTCGGATATTACTGGATCAACGTCGATAGGACATAAATGAGCAAATGGGTTACAACTCTCAACGTATGATTCCCAGAATGACTGAAAGTATTATATCGAAATATCGTCCAAAAACCTCTGTTCGACGTCGGTCCACTCACGAAACTAACGAGTTCTCACAGAAACTTGCTGCAGCTTTCCACATCAATAATTCAGAATCCTTTCCAGAGAAATTACACTTTGAAGAAATGACACTGATGTCCTGCAATATCGTGAATTTGTTTATTACACTCGAAATTAGAAATATCAGAACTACCAAAATTCAAAGATGTCTTCTCAACATCCGAACTCATTTTGGAACTTCTACCAAACATGCAATGATTTGTGGCAGCTGAGATCACCTTTCGAGATCTGAACTAAATTCGATTATTTTTGAATATTCTGACAAAAATGGATGCGGTCATGATTATTAGAGTTGAAAGTCATAAAGTCATGTGGTTTTTTTAAAATATCATAATCAATATCATAATAGATGATGTTATCATTCTCCACATACAAAGTCTTTATTTTTTAGGATATTCATACGTCAGCCTTTCACTTATCACTAGCCTGTACATACTGTTTTGGTTTATGGTTGGATATCCTATGTTTATTATTCACAGCGTGTGTATCGTTCAGCTTTGTTTACATGTATTCATGTAAGTAGAATCCTACCAAATTTTTATTTTTTTCTTCAATGAGTTTAAACACTTGATAAACTATATTCATATGACATAATCTGTTGGAAGGAGGAAATTAAATGAACTTTTTCCGTTTTTCTTTCTTCTGATATATGAATATTTAAAATTTATATTAGAATATAATGAACTCTTTTATCCAGACATTTCCATATTGCGTTTTCTCCTATCATTTCCACGACACCCATTTAAAATATCTTGGTTTTTGTATTACTTTCTACACCTTACTAGCGGAATGCTTGTTATATTATTGATATCATAATTTTGGTTGTCCGTATATTGTTTGCTTTCAGTGATCCAAATGCTTACATTCGTATTGAACATGACGATCTGTCTCTGTACCTTTGTTACCCTGTCTGCAGCTCAATTCTTCGTTCCAAATCCGTATGCTCAGATTTCCTTTCGAAAAACAGTGTATAATGCTGAATTAGTTCCTCAGTTCTCTTCGCGAACGGTGTTCTTATCAAGGTTTTTTCGTTCCTGATATATTTTTCTAGTTCTTCGTATGTTTCTTATAGACTCGCTTTACACAGAGTTGATTATATATGTCTGACATATTAATCGATTATTTCGTTGCCTTTGATATCTGAGTATATACCTAGTTTATATTGGCACCTAGTATATATTCAATCTCTTCCTGTCCGCTGATTTTTTCAGTTCTTCACATTCCCAGACGAATTACGATGTCTCTTTTTGATTCAACATATTTCTAAGTGTATGCTGGCTGTAAAAAGTGATCCGCTCTTTCATTTGGTAATATTCTATGAGAATTGCTAAATTACACACATATCAGACAGAAAGACAGATGTTCACTGAACAAACGGTGATATAATATGAATATTTACCTGTATACCAGGTGTTTTCAGCGAGTGAGATCCCAGGATGACTGTTCATTCTTCACTCTTCCCGGTTTATGATTTCCATCGCACATCTCGGTTCGAACATGTATTCCAGTGTAAAATGGTTCGAGAAAAAAATGTATGTTCGTTTCTTCAGTTATTCCGAAATATCTTTTTAGCCCGATCCCAGTAACTCGAAAAATGTTATAATTTAAATTGGCGCTTGTTTTATCTATCATCACGAATCGTGAAATAGGGAGATTCAACACTGTCTCCAATGCGTGTGTGTAGTTTTTATCGCTCTCGTCATTCCCAAACATGCATGCGTTTGCACCCTATTCAGTTTGTAAGTAGCGCTCAGTCGTTTCATCTTTGGACACCAAACCAAATCAGTTTTGGTACTCGAGCCGCTATTACCCAAAAGGATTGAACAAAATACAGTTCGATTGCGAAAATCCTCCTTCTTTCAAGTTTTGAATGACAAAAGATTTTGAGCTTAGACAAAATGTATGTGAACACGAGATCACCCTTAGTTATTTTCAATAAGACATGGCCTAACTCGTGACCGGAAGGGGAAGATCAACCTTTCTTTTCAAATAGAAGGGGAATTTCCTTCTTCTTTTTGAAAACGAGACCAGTTATTCTTTTCGAAAATCTGAAACACAATGATAAATATGACAACTTCAATGAAAATATTATTCAAAATTCACTCCAGCTCATTCCACTATTTGTTCAAAATTTTCACCAATGACTTACTGCCAATGATGGAATTTTTTACATTATGGAAGGTTTTTGGGTTGATTTCGTCGCTAGCAACATTCGGTATTATTGAGAAAAAAATTAAATAGAGGTGAATTAAATATTTAGTTTATTTAAAGTTGTGAATATAATCGGACTGATATATTCGATTGAGTTAGTTGAAACAAAAGTTAAAAAACTTGCAAAATATACATTCAAAAATTAAAGAAATACTCATTTGCGAAGAAAACAAATAATTCTGACCTTAAATGAACATAAATTGATAATGGAATGAACAATGAGTCAAATGTCAGTATGAAATGGAATAGATAGCCAACATATGTAATTATGACAATAAAAAATTAAATATAGGGAAAAGCTTTTCGATTGTGGGTAGCCGGAATCGCCTGGACTGGTATTGACAGTTCAGACTATTTATAGGTCTCTTGAGCGCATTCACCTCTTCGCACTCTCTCCTCTAATTCTAATATATTTTTTTTATTATTTTTGTCCTTCCATACATTTTGGATTTGTTAACACCACTCCAGACAATAGAAGTTCAAACTTGTTACATTAACCTTCTTGCCGTCTTCAATCTGTTTCGTCTCCTGAAGACGTCAACTCAGTGAAACTCGCGTAAATGTGTTTGAGAGACAAATGTATTTCACAAAATAATTTATTAATTCATTCTCTCATTTATTCAATAATTTTCATCTACACAGACCATATTACCTGATTACGTAGGTAATATGGCATAGGTAATATGTTGCATACAATATGCAACATATAATGACGGTACATTTCATGAATATAGGATGAAGAAAATAACTTTCATTTAATTTCTACAAACAGAAACCAGTCATAACAAATAGAAAACTTAGTAGAAAACTGACAAAAGTTATTTTTTCTTGATCCTATATTCACTATGAATTTCTACAAAATGAATAGGTCACCAATCGACCACATTTTATGATGACCTACGTATCATTCACCAGCACTGTGAGGAAGAATCAAGTATATGCATTTTGATAAGTGAGAAATTGAAACAAAAACATAACTTCAAAAAATTATAAATTCCATATTAGCTGAAAAATAGTAATCAAAATTTTTTAATCATATTTATCCTTATTATCGTAGATTCTTCGGTAAGTGGTAGTTCAGTGGGTTTAGCACTTTCTCAGAGCTTGATGCTAACAGGTTTGTTGCAATTTGGAATGAAAGCTACAGCTGATGTCGTCCAAATATTGATATGTGTCGAACGAGTTGTCCAGTACTCAAAATTGGATTGCGAGGGCCCATTTGAAACGCCTCAAGGTGAGTCAGATAACATTTTGAAATCGATTATGTAAAAAAAATTAGATGTGATGATAATTTCACAATATCCACAAACGCTACGATGTTAGTGAAACGTGTCCTGAAATTGAAATTTTTGTTAGAATTGAGTAATTATTATCATGGATAGTGTTATTAATTTCCATCTAGTAACGGGTCAGTTCATTCATGATATGATTATGGGTTTTTCTCTGACCTGAGGAAAAAAACTCCTGATTTTGTTTTGCCATGAAATCCACGATCTGTTCTGCAACAATAAAAGTGAAATTATCTGAAAAAACAATTCGTTCGGGCCAGTGCCAAATCACCTACAATGTAGGGGAATGGACTGACACCTAATAGAGACAACTACTCTACTGGCTAATACCACAAGGGCGTTGAATTATATCCGACAGGTGCCAGTGCAGGATTCTTCGCTGAAGTTATTCCTGTGTATGCTGTTGACGATACAACTGCCGTAATCAATTTTCAATTATTGGAACACACTTGCAGACCGATTTAGGATTGTTTGGCCACTCGTCAGTGCAAGCATTCTAGCAGACATTCTGAGCTGGACCAAGTGATGGGTGTGGCCTGTCATTTGCCATTTCCTTAATAACGGAACATAAGATTCACCTATGAATCCAAATTTGAAACTGTTAAATTACATTGCCACCTATGGAATTTATTTTGAGTTAGATATTGGATGAAAAAGATTTGGATGTGAACTGAACCCATATCGTAACCGTACTAGTCAGCGCATGCCAAAAAACCAGGTTACAACTATCATTATTCAAATTGTGACTATCGGATTTTTGACAGGCCCATTGGAGATTAGTTTGTGTAGCCTTTCCGAAAGATACATGTATATAATTTTCATGAATTGTATTTGTATTTTGGAGAAATTCCACAAACGCTCTTCATTTCTCCAGAGTTCCTGTCGTCCCTACCAGTAAGCGAATGATATCAATAATCGATCTCAACATCTCTTTCATATTCAATTATGAGTTCAACTTCACGAAAGCCTGAAAAATATTTTTCCCCCGCTCCACCACCGCGAAGAGGCATCGGTGGCTCGTATTGCTCAAAGAGGGTTGCGGCTTTTTCTATGTGACGTGTTTCTGTCTGCTTGGATGCCAATGACATCTCCGCAGCAGACTGAATTTGTTCGCGTATGAGTAGCGTTTTTGCAACAGATTTATCCTTGAGTGGGTAACCCCCACAAACGCTCCCCATTTCTCCAGAGTTCCTGTCTTCTCTACCAGTAAGCGAATGAGATCGATAATCGATCTCAACATCTCTTTCATATTCAATTATGAGTTCAACTTCACGAAAGCCTGAAAAATATTTCTCTCCTGCTCCACCACCGCGAAGAGTATGAGTAGCGTCTTTGCAACAGATTAATCCTTGAGTGGGTAACCCCCACCAAAGCATTGTTACGTGGTGCTGAAGCTGGAGTTGATTTGAGACGTATGGCGTATCTACTGAGCTCAAATTTATTCAGCTTTTCTTGGTAGACTATGCAGTCTACACTGTTTGCTGGGTGGGGACCTATGCAGTTAACGCACTCTGCTGGTTCTTTTGGCTTTGTGCACTCATGTGTAGAATACTCTTACGCACATTTGAAGCACTGAAACTGTCTATTACAATTTGTCGTCACATGTCCCCAAAGCTGGCAGCTGTGGCATTGTGAAGTTTGCTTTGTATTGTTCCCCTGATTCCCATTCTACCCACATAAATGAAATACTTCATATGATTGATGGTGAAGTCTTGATTCGAGTCAACAAGGTATAACGGACATCCTTTTGATCTCATCTTGTAGATGTTCTCCACCTTTATATTGTGTCTTTCTTCCAGGTCATCAGCGATTTAATCTACTGGAAGTTGTGAGTCTAATCTCCTCATAACAAAAGCATGTGTCTTGTCTTCATGCAGCGTATATATGTGTTATTTAGCATTACTATTTTTGTTGAGGGTGTTACTTATGGTGTGATGGTCTTCTTTGCATTTCGTATACAGGAGTGTTGAACGCTCTGTATATTCAAGCTCAAAGTCTGCTTGCAACTCCTTTCTCATATTTTTCAAGTATTCTTTGCTCAAGGTAACGTTCCTTTTATAAATATTGGAGATAACATTTGTCCTTGTTATGTCTTGGTTTGTGTGTTTTAGATTTTATCACGTTTCTTCTAGCTGTTATGGCTCCTTGATCATCTCTGAATATGTTCTCGTCTTGGTGCAAGTTATATCTGTTGATAAATTGATTTAGGATTTTGCGGCCGATCCTCATTCGGGTTAGAAGGCATAAACCTCTGAAGAAGCCAGCCACTCGTGCTGGCGAAACGTTAGGATACAATTCTAAACCACGACGGCCTTCGAGCTCGAATGAAGATCGTAACAATATCATATCTGTTCCTTATATCAGTCTCTGCATGTGAGCTCATTGAGGTTTTCTTGGTGTTATAAGTTTCTTCATAAACTGAAATCCTTCGTTTTCCAGAAGACTGGAAAAATTTTTTCGCCGTTTTCGTTGAAATCGTATTTTTTTTCTCAAGGACAAAATACAAGCACTACATAAAATTCTTTTGGCCCCCTAAGAGCGGTGGCTGTGAGAAAGTAGTGTTTCTCATCGAATTTGAATTGCTGAAGATTAAATTAATTTGGAAAAACGTTCTCAGGAAATTTATTCCACATAAACGGAGTTCTCTACATGAAATACTTCTTGAACAGTGAAGTACGAGGTGTACTGAGTTGAAACTCGAAACGATGAGCATCCACAGTCCGTCATATTTCTGATATGCACCACACTTAGTGGAATCAAATGTGCTAGGCTTTCGCTATTCCAGCCACATGATTGTGTCAAGACATTTTAACACCATTTTAACAAACTTATCGAAGCCGATAGTGGAATTGTCTTACCTGATATATCCATCGATGGCCACTTGCAGGAAACATTCTTTCAGGAAACTGAAGAGCCATACACAAAAATGATTCGACGTACCATAGCATCGAAGTTAGACCAGCGAACCCTCATGCAACACACGGTCGGGGGCCTTGGAAATATCGAGCGCAACAGCTCCTGATTCTCCATGTTTCTCGATTGCGTTATTCCAAATATGGGTGATATACGATAGAAGGTCACCTGTTGATCTTTGTTTTCGGACGCCATTTTGATGATCGCTCAAGATGTTGAAGCCTTCCAAATATTTAAGGACATGGTAGTTTGAGGCTTTCTACATCATTTTTGATATCACTGATAGCAAAGCGACTGGTCTATAGTTATTTGGGAGATTTTTCTAGGAATAGGCTGAACGCAAGGAATTTTCAAATCAGAAGAAAAAAACCTGTTTCTTGTAACACAGGTTAGAAGAGTCAGCAAAATACTGGTGCGAGTTCATTTGCGCACTTTTTAGGTACGATGACGGGCCCTTCATCAGAACCAGACGCCTTGTTGATATTGAGCTGTTTCAGAATTCGCCTGAGTAGACGTTATCGAAAAGTAATTTCCGGCTTTGTGGATTCTAGTGTGGAAATAGTGGTTGGTAACTTCAGCTAGTAGATTTGCTTTTTCTACGGATATATTGTGTATCGCTTGGTAGTTGATAAACGCATCATATGGATTTAGTTTTCTTCTGTGATATTATTTTGAACCACATAACATCAAAGTTTTGGGGTTACAGCATTTTCTCTCGTTGAAAGGAGAGATCGCTTCTGATTAAAAGAGATATTCCAAAGTTACATCCGAATCAAGAGTGGAAATCATAGCCGATCTATAGAAAATTGACGAGGTATGTTGGTGCAATGACTTTGGTTTTTGTGAGTGCAAGGATATGAGTACTATTCGTTTGCAGATGTTAGTGCACTGAGTTTATATTTGAGCTGAGTCCTCTGATGTCGCAGAAATCGATTTTGAAGTTGCTAGTGGGCCTTTAAGCAACTGCAGCTATCATGCTATTTCCCTGTGGACTGATATTAGATGGACCCTATTGACTGTCAGAAGTAGTGATTTCCGAATAACTTCTGCAGGATGATGCCATCGAATCAGCCCCCACCCGGAGATCTGATTGTGTAGCTATTTTATCTGCAGAATATTTTGACTCTAGGAGTGTCATTATGCAATGTTTCCTTATATTTCCATCCTTGAAATCGGAAACAGTGGCATAGCCACGAAACGTTACTCCGAAGGCTGATCTTTTGTGTAGAAAATATTCTGGAAGTATTTCTTGGCTACATCTATTTGTAGTTCTGCTGGTTTCACAATAAAATGCTATCTTATCTCTCAATTCCATCAGGCACAGGTGCAGGCACCATCAGGCACAGGAGTCTGATGGTTTGTTGTTTTTTTCATTGGGTATCTGCCAAATGTACCTGAAAATTTGTAGGACTGCATGAGAGGAATGGACAACCTTGAGCACGTCATAATGCACCACTCTGGAATATTAATCATTATTCCGACTACAACCCCGGAGTATGCTTGTGCAGTTGTTTTCTGGGTCTATCTACAGGTGGTGCAGTGGACATCTCACTGAATTAACTGCAGAGAGATTTCATGACCAGCTGGAATTATATTTGTTTGGTCGTGATACTCAGACGGTTCACACTGATCTAAAGAGACTATGCCCGGTAGTAATGATGAGGAAAACACCCCGAAACCGGCGATCGGTTGGTCGGATCGACTAAACGAAATTAATCTCTGCTTTTCAAGATGAAGACGTTGCACAGGTACCTGATTGTTTCACTTCAACTCTCTGTGCGGCAATAGCTGGGTTAGTTGTTATTTTTTCCGTTGGGTAATTGCGACATGTACCTACAAAGTCATAGGTAGGCACTATAATTTGCTTTCTATGAAATCATATCAGTAACTATGAGAGGAGGTGGAGTGTTGTGTATTGTCAAAATGGTCAAATGAAACGGAATATTCATGGCTGGTAGAACGAGATAGTTTTTAACTTTGGAAAAAGTTATTTGAATAATGGAAATGGTGCTGAAAAATACAAAATTTAATCAAAGGTGCAAGAAATTTACAGTACAAAAAGTAAACACAAGAAGAAAATATGTTATCAAGTGAATAAAAAATTCACCTTTGCACTTTGAACATTCATGACCCATTGTCAGAACTTGCAAGTGAATTCTTCGCAAACCCCTTCGTCGATACCTCCACAAGTTCCATGTCGTCACTCCTTGCAAAGATAGCAGTTTTACCTCTCTGTCGGTTTGGAATTGGAGTATAAATCATTGAAATGAATACAAAGAACTCCATAAGTATCTCATTATGACCGACCCGACACAGAAAAAAACAAAAATATATTTCAAGATGAACAACAAAAATTATTCGAGTTTATTCACACAGAAACACTAAGAGAAGTTCATAATCTGATTAAAACATCTCAACTGCAAATAATTTTTCCACTACTAGAAAACTCTATTCAAATGCAAAAGACCAAATTTATCATAAACACACTATTCACTATTTACGGTTTTCACATGACAGATGAAACGTTTTTTCGATATTTTGTGTATACGAAAGATACAAAAAAAAAGGGATGAGGAAATCTTCCAAAGAAAGGAAGAAAGTGATCAATTTGTCAATAAGTAACTCTATACATGGATGTGTAGATCATGCAAAGAAGTAACTTTCAGACACAAACTGAAAGAAAGTCCTCCTGAAACAGCTATTTTCATATAAACATTGAATTAGACGAAAGAAAAAAATTCTTTCAAAACAAATACTTCTATATGAACACTGAATAATACAGAAGATACTTTTCTCTACTCAGTTTGTATTTCAAACATCGTTGTGGAATAAAAATCAGATATCATTCAGATGAGTTCTACTTTGAATGAATGGTAATAAATTGCACTTACATGAAACAGTGTCATCCTCACTGGTATACATCGATGTTTCGCCTTAAGACACTTGCCCCAAGGCTCTTCAGTACCAAATCGGATAATATTAGAGAAAATACACACAATTCATTCATGAGTTACGATTTTTTAATGTCACGGAATAAGCTTGATCTGCTTATGTCATCGATGACATCGTAATGACATTCATTCATTCAGCTATGCGATTTAATCTCAGCCAAGAGGAATCTTGAATGGAATTGAATTGAAGGGGTTATATTTTTAGGAGTGAATAATTTTTGAGAAAGGAAGTTTTTGGCTTTCTTTTGATACAAAAAAAAAGTAGTCCCACTCAGATATGATACCTTTGTGCCCTTGTTATGATCTTGGGCTGTCTCGACGATTCCGTTACAACCTTTTCAATAATCGCAAAACGCGATCCTTTCACGGGTCTCTTCAATGTTGGGAAGAGGAAAAGGTTAAAGGTGGCTAAATCTGGTGAATACAGTGGCTGAGGTGCAATTACGGTGTTGTTTTTGACAAAAAAATACGACCAAGCAATGACCAGTGAGAATTATCGTGATACAAAAGCCATGAATTGTTTTTCCACAAAAGCAGTCGTACTACGGCAAGGTGATCTAAGAAAATAGTTCAATTCAATTCAATTCAATTTTTATTTATTTGAAATTAGATTACAGAGTCTCAATCTTTACCTATTGCTCTTTAGAATAAATTTCGATGTCGACCGCATTAGCCTAGGCAAGATTACCTTACCATGTGATTGATCAGAGAAATTTAGAGTTGAATGTACATTGTTTGACATGGTTAGTAAGCAAAATAAACCACATATCTGATATCAAATATTTTACTTCCGGATCAACTCAGGGAAGAGGATGCTGTAATCAGTATATCATAAAATTTCTTAGAATAATTCATTTTTGAGTTTTTTTTTTTAATTGGATATTAACATTCATGTTTGTGGTAAACCTATTCGTCCTTGTATTTTTCTGGTTGAGTTTCGTTTGATTTATGAACATTCCCTTCAAACATCGGTGAGTGTATAATAGGTCAATATTTAATATGTTTGCTTCCTGATATAGCTTATCGGTGAAAAACCTTGTCATTTGATCAAACTTGGCGTGCTTCTTTTGGTCTTGGCTCTCCATAGTTCTTCCATTGGGCCGATTAGACTATGGTTTAGATATCATAACCATAATATACCCATTCTTCGTCATCAGTTATGACCCTTTTGAGCAAATCTGAATCGCAGTTGACGTCATTCAACAACTGCTGAGCGATGCTCATGCGACAGTATTTTTGGTAAAAATTCATTGAATTTGGAATGAACTTCCCTGTTCCACACTTTACGCCCAAAATTGACAGGAAAATTGCATGGCCTGAGTCAATCGATGTGCAGCACACATCCTCAGCAAATTCTCTAATAGTGATTCAGTGACAATTTTCTTCACTTTCTCAACATTTTTATCAGTTGTTAAAGTGCTGGGGAGATCCCAGAGTATCTGGGATCGAAAAATGTTTACACTGTCAACATCTGACCACTCAATTTCATTTCTCACACAAAATTCTATGCAAATTCTTTGATTAATTTTTTCGATACCTAGCGGAAAATCACACAAAATTTTATGTAAAGTCTTTGATTCATTTTTTCGATACCTAGTGGAAAATCACACAAAACACTTCTGATTTTTATGCCTCTCGCAGACAAACTGAATATGCTAAACAGCTGAAACTGTTAACGTGATATTTCTTTTTGTTCTCTAATCCCGAAATATAAAAGACAACCCTCGTACTAAAGACAAATAGACAAGAGTAGCCAACTCAGCAAAAATTCATGTGCTCCAAACAGAATCCTCATTTTTGATATATTTTTCCCTATCACAAACATGTTCTTGCGAAAATCAAGTGCACACGTACATCGCCGGAGTCCCGACAAAAACTAAAAGTTTTAGTGGTTTTTCACTGATGAAAAATTTGAATTTCACATCAAAACAACTGTGAAAGTGCCGCGAATGAACGTGTGAAGATTAAAATCAGTTTTTAGGCCTGAATTAGTGGATAATTTAATATAATCTTTGGTGTTTATGGCCCGGAGTCTCTGTTATTCGTTCATGAACTCGGAAGGAGAATAGGCCAAGCAACGAACGATCACCGTTCTACCTCTTTTTTGATAGAAAGAATTAGTATTGCTATTCAACGTGGCAATGCTGCTTCAGTACTTGGAACTATTCCTCCTTGACATAATTTTGATGAGATCATGCATTGCCCTAATTTCAGTACGGAACTGAAACCTCTTCGAAACAAGCCGAGATATGTGGATATTCATCGGTGCCCTATCAAGGTTAATTCACAAGTGATTGATCCAC
>WOGO01003142.1:0-14723 GCA_015342085.1 Leptinotarsa defecta | reverse complement strand
TATATATATTATAATCGTATCAATTTTGAATACTAGGAACTTAGAATAGCGGAAGATGGAATTTTGAATACTGAGTGTTTTCGTTTCAGAATATCGAAGTTGAAGTTGAAACATCTTTCAATTCATGTAGGTATTTACTTGAATGGATTTGAATTATTTTATGACGATTTTTCATATTTATCTGTATCGCTACTTTGTTATGTTTATATGTCCAAGAACTCAAATCACTCCCTGTTATAATGGACTCATCACCGTACCTAATGACATTTATTTATCATACAAATGAAACTCAGGGTATCTACACATAACAGACTCGTCCGGTGTCTATATCAAAGGATGCTATTTTGAATGAGAATTTCAAAAAAACTACAATACGAAATGAATTTCCAAATATCATAATTGAAATCAAATGTCTAATATCTATCATCAACAATAATGTTCTGAATAAAATTCAAGTTAGAAAATACCATGTTTTGTTAGAACGACCCGAAAAATCAGAATTTAAAATGACAGAAAAACTTATTTTCTTTATTTCTAAAATCCCTGTTTTTGTCAACCTTGTATCTTTCAATGTGATGTTTATTTATCACTTTAAACTCTCGTATATAATTCTTGGTTATTGCATATTTTCGACAACTTTCCCTGTATAAGATTAGTTTCCATTTTCAAAAAAAAGATGTGTGTGATATGCATTTTATTTATTTTGGTAGTATATTATAAATCCATTCATATAAAATATCAACGTTATTGATACTGCAGCTGAACGAATTTTCTTTGGAATGATCCATACAGAACGGCGTGTTTTTCTTGAATTTTGAAATACACCGCCATGAATCTGTCTTCCAAATTCAATACGGTTGTGTATATATTGAATAAGCGCAGTCTGTCCCATAAAACCCTGAATATCGACGAATTCTAGCCTGATAATGTGTAATTATAGACTGAAAAAAATGGAAAATGCTAAGATTTGGACTCGTTTTGGAAAGGTTGCTATGACGTTTTTGACTGTTGTTGTTGTTGCTGAGGTGACTCTGACTGATACTGCACACGTTGATGTATTATTCTGAAATAAATTCGATTTTTCAATACAAACATACACTAAAAAATACTTCTGTCAATAGAGAGGGTAATATCTTTCATGAAGTGATTGCTACACTTATAATGAAAATAAAAAATCAAGTTTCATTCAAAATAACGAATTTGAAACATATACTCTGCACGTACTAAATGAAGAAAAAATATTGTACGAAAACACTACTTTATGCAGATCATATCTATGAATGAGAAATTTTGAGCCAAACAAAAAATATTGTATCCAACCAAAAAACTCTCTGCCTATCAAACGAAGAAAAATTGGAAACAGTACTAACCTCAATTTCGTACAATTCCAAATGAAACGACACGATTCGGTTTCCCAATATCAAGATCAATATCCATCATCTCTATGAATACAATAGGGTATTTTCCTGACGATTCTAAGTGAGGGCAATACGCCTCCGTCACTCGGTGGGGCAGAAATGATACTTTATCTCCCAAATCCAACGAGACCGCCTCACCAAATTAACTTTTCACGATTTTGGCTGTGAATATTCTCTGCGGCATCTCCACAGGCAACTCTGCTACTTTTGTACTTGGCTTCCTCTTCACGATCGAACTCGCATTCAATTTTCGTAAATCCATCTGGGAAAAGTTGAAAAAAAAGTTTATGTTTTGATTCACAATATGCGAATACTATCTCAAACAAACCACGACATGAAAAACATTTGACTGAAATCATCCAACATATATTTCGAGAAAAATTTTGGAAATTGAATTTCAAACTTAAAAACACTTACTTTCAAGTAGAATCGGTGCACTTGTCACTGGTATCATTTTCAACGGATGCAACCAACTCATTTTGCCATGCAGGACGTATATTTATAGTAAAATAAGTGATGACATATTTCAGAATCAAATAAAGAGCTTTTGTTTCGTCGCTTTGAGAAATGCGTATCTTCGGATGCAGATTCAGCATTGGCAGTGATCAATGGGTATGGATATAAAAATTAGTGATGACATTTTCTGAAATGAAACAAAGAAAACCAAAGAGTCTTTGTTAGCGCAATAAACACATGAATTCTGCTTTTTTTCCCGTTTTATTTGAAGTGCTACATGTGATGGTGCGACTATTATTAGTGAAGATACAACTTTGTGCCCTCTCGGCATCGTCTTCGTTTTTTTTCTCTGTCGATGACTTTTGCATTCGTTTCCCTTCCATGTGATGTACTGCACGTTGAGATCCAACTATCATTAACGGAGATATGGCTCAGTGTCCTTTTGGCATACTGCGCCATCTTTGCTTTTCTCTGTCGATGAATTCTGCATTTCTTCTCCTTTCATTTGACGTGCTGTACGTGACGATTCGATAACTATTAAAGAAGATGTGTCTTAGTGCCCTTCTGGCATGTTGCGCCATCTTTGTTTTTTCTCTGTGATAAATTCTGCATTTTTTTTCTTTCATTTGATGTGCTGCACGTTGAGACTCAGCTATCAATAATGAAGATGTGGGTTGGTGCCCTTCTAATGTTGCATCATATTTGTTTTTTCTTTGTTGATGAATTCTGCAATTCTTATTTTTTCCTTTGACATGCTGTACATGACAATCCGAAGTTTTTTCAATGATTTTTGTTGCAGTTCTTCTTGTGTTGTTTCACAATAGGCGCTCGATATTATATTTTTCATAGTCTACAAATAAAATCATTTGAAATGAGTACCTTTTCGCTTCGTAAAATGATCAACTATGTTTTTTGACATCTAAACGAATCCATTGATGTCATACTCGTCGGAATCGGACGATCGGAAGTGAAAACCGGAAGTGACATGTTTTTGACGGATTCGAAACCTTCTCATCCTAAGGAACTCAAAAATACCATATGTTTCAGTATACGATGATTTTTTCATTTTTTTGTCAACAAATTCTGCGTTTTGAATCAAACTTCTGCAATTGGATTACACTCGTAGGGGTCCATAACCCAACAACTTTTGATTTCAAGTATGTTCAATGATTTTCTTTGAATGTGCAATTCTTCCTATGCTATTTCACATTAGACGCTGTATATTATATTGGTTACGCCATCTTTGTTTTTTTCTCTGTCGGTACACTCTATATTCGTTTCTCTTCCATTTGATGTACTGCACGTTGAAATTCAACTATCATTAACGAAGATTTGGCTTAGTGCCTTTCTGACATGTTGCGTCATCTCTGCTTTTTCTTTGTCGATGAATTCTGCATTTCTTATCCTTTCATTTGACGTGCTGTACGCAACGATCCGATCATTATTAGCGAATATACAACTTAGAGCCCTTCTGACAGTTGCGTTATTATTTTTTGTAATAACTCATTTATTTCCACAAATCATCACACACGCCACCACCTTCCACGCTGACTACGTCACTTTCAAAGTTTTAATGTTTTATCACTATTATCATTATTATTCGACCATCATTCTCCAGTTCAATTTCATCTAGCACAATCAATCGAGTGATATTTGATTTCTCCATTCTGATTGGCTGACCGACACTACTCTGTAACAGAAGTTAGATTGAGTGTTCCACAAGGTTCCGATCAGAGGTCCAAAAAGGTCCAGAATGAAGCTCCATAAGAATATACATGGACTTTAGTCATCTTCTGATGATGCTTACTTGGTTAGCGAAACGCGTTGAGTGATAAATGACTGTCATATCGAAACACAAAAAACGGTTACGACAAGAACAATGAAACGATAAGAATAAACGCACGCAAACGATTGAAAACGCACGTACAACGGTCAAAAACGCACGCAAACGATCGAAAACGTACGGAAAACGGTCGCATGCAAAACGGTGGCACGCAAAACGGTCGAAACGTACGGAAAACGGTCGAATACTTCGCTTTTCCCATTTTCGAATGTTAACTCCACAATACGTAATTCTTCGACACCTTTAGTGCCACCTCCTCCTTCTCCTGATGATGCTAACTTAATTAACAAAGATACGAGACTTAGTGTCCTTCTGACATGTTGGAACGCTAGACTTCGGTTAAACCGGCATGTTTTTTTTTCTTGAATGATGTATTTTGAAACGCCCTATATACACAATGATGTCATATTTCCAACCGACATGTTTTTTCCTTAAATGATATATTTTGACGCACCCTGTACACTTCGACGGCATATTTGTTTTCAAGATGTATTTTGAGATACCTTGTAACATTGAGGGATCGCACTTTGAAACGATACAGTCTCATTAATCGGTAATATGTTTTCTTAAATGATGTATTTTGACGCACCCTGTACACTTCGACGTCATGTTTTTTTTTTAATGATGTATTTTGAGACACCCCGTTTACAATCAGGGATCGCAGGTTGAGCTGTCATATTTTTTTCAAATCTGATTCATTATTATGAAATATGTCATGTTCGCGCTTCCAATTTTCGAGTCTTTCACGCTTAATTTCGAAACCAGCAACACCTGTTTGCGCCAGCAACCGGTAAAACCTCGATACCATCTCTTTGCCTCGATTACGTCACACGCGTCTCTCGCTCTTACACACATACACATATTTATATGAAATATTAATTCTTTCCCAAATCTAAGTATATTTTTCCTATCTTCAACATGATAATGACGATTACATTCTACGGAAATCAATAAAAAGCGGTCAAGTATATAAAATGAGTCAATTTCGGTCCCGACAAAACTTAAGATGTAAATACCCATCATTCACAGTTACTTTCATTGTCTTACGTTGGTGTAGAGGTTAAGGACAATTTCTACCACGCGGACGTCGTGGGTTCGATTTTCGTAACTATAAACTTTTTTTAAATAAAATCACGTGACAAGGGGTCCTGAGCGGTGATGCGGAGTCTCAAGGGGGCCGACGGCGAAGTACTAAAGGGGCTGGTAGGTGAGGTGGAGTACCAAGAGGGTCGAGTTCCATACTTGAATCGCTACGATACTCCATCCTGCGTCGATGACGTCACACGTTTCTCTCTTCCACTCACTAAAGTTTCTCTCTGAAATATCTACCAGCGACGCACGACCTTGATGTGGGCTCGTACCGGCCTTGTTCATCTATTGAAACGTTACTTGAACACGTTATGGATTTTCATCAAGTATCGGCCAATTCCATCACATAGACATGTACTATTCCAGTTTTCATTTATTATATATTTGCAGGTAATCAAACAAGTTTGGCCAAACGTAAACCATTTTGCCAGAGAACTAGTAAGAGATACCATTCAACCTGTCCTCAGAGAAAGTTTGGAGAAATATAAATTGAACGGTTTCAAGTTCGAAAGAATCATTCTCGGAACAGTGGTAAATATACTTTATTTCAATAGAATTATCACCAATAATCTTTTTTCTTTGATTTATTCATTTTGCACATTTTGAACGTCAATCTTTTATCACATATAGTTTCACATAAAATTCAAAAAGAGCAGGAAATATTCTCCCGGAATTGTAGGATCGATAATTATAATTTTCTCAGGGGATTCAAAATACGTCCTAAAACAGGTACTCTGGCTTGAGCAAGGCACGCTCACTTTTGGACCTTTAATAAAAAAATATTTCAACTCATAAACGGGAACATTGCAAATTCCATAATTGGTAAATAACAAATCTGAGAGTTTTTTTATTTTTTGTAGCTATTTCTGAAAGGCCTCAGAAAATATTTCTGTTGAAAAAATTTAAAAAAATTTTTTTTCAATTTGTTATCAACAATTTCCTTAAGTTGAAAATTAAAAAGCTTCATTAACCATTGAAATTAATTTAATTTTTCATTAATACTATCAATCCTTTTTATGACCAGAAACTACATGAGTTTTTTAATTTTTATCTGTTACTGTTTGAAAAATTGCTATAAACAAATGCGTCGTTTTTAAGATAATTACAAAAAATTATTTGGAAACATAATTTTTTATGCAAATTATGATAAAAAAATCTTATCTTACAAAAAAAATTCAATTGCCCACAAATGAATTTGTTAATTAATAATTTTTTTTCCTAACATTTTTAATCAATATTGAGGAACCATTCATTTTAAATCATAATTCATCTTAACTGAAGAAAAAAATTAATTTGAATTTTCATTGTTTATTCGATAAAAAATTTACTATAAACAATAATCGTGTCACGAAGTGTTCTGGCGATGTTTTGAATTTATTGAAGCCTCTGGAGACACCCTACATTTTGTTTTATGAGAGAGGGGACATTGGCAGATCAAGATCTTCAGATGATGTGGTGCTGCAGGTTTTTCCGGGTTTCCTTGCAGCTGAAAAAGCAAATGCGCCACTGGAATCAATGAAGTCGCCCCGGAGCGCCAATTAATTTTCGTTGTTTCATAATTTCATGATTTGTATTACTTTCTTCTTCAGTCACTGTTCACTCATAAGTTGAAAGTAATTTTATAATACAAGAATGACCGACCATTTTGTCAGGAGAGAAAAACCGATTTCTCCAAAATATGTTTGTATATCTCAAGAAAAAGAATATAGTTCAACCTGACTAGAATTTGGTAATTAAATAAATGTCTCTTTCGATGTTGTCAATCATTTTAATTTTACAGCCGTTCCGTATAGGTGGGATTAAAGTGTACGACAAAAATGTTGATCGGAATGAAATTGTTATGGACCTCGATATATTGTGAGTATCTTATAAACTTTCCATGACGTGATAAAAATAAATAATTCATTTCAGTTATGCCGGGGATTGTGATATTTCCTTTCACTTATCTGGACTGAAGGGCGGAATTCGAGATTTTCAGGTGAGTTGTAGCAAATACATAGTCAGATACACCATTGAGCTTTTGTATTTCATTATTACAGCTACATGGTATGCTAAGGGTTGTTATGAAACCTCTCATTCCTACCATGCCTCTAGTCGGAGGAATACAAGTATTCTTTTTGAATAATCCAGATATCGATTTTGATCTCGTGGGTATTGCAGATGTTCTGGATATGCCTGGGCTGAGGTAAGTTCATGAATTAACATTATTTATAACCTGATGAGAAATGTTCAGGAAAATTATTTCGAATTTGATACAGTGGAATCATCTGTGAATTCATGAATACAATAGGTCGAAATTCATCAATAAATAATATTCTCCGGAAGTTCAGGTAACTGTATAAAATACTACGCTAGAGAAATAAATGAAATCTTGTCTTTCTCCTCTTAAGGTTTCTGTGCATTACTTTAAAAAACGTATTCATATGAAAAGACTCAATAGTTCAATATTGAAAACGCTAGAAAAATCTATTGTACTGTAAAAAACCTGTTGCGGTTGTGTGAACTGTTTAGTGATAATCTCGTAAATAATATTCAAGTATTATTTTCTGTAATGTATTTCCGGGGCTCTAATAATCCTTTGGTAATCCTTTTGACTTTTCCCTGGAGTGCCAGTGCCTCACCTCGCTGAAATAATATGAAAAATATTTTCAGTTTACTAACCATGAGAACTTACTGTCCTAGAATTACATTCGAACAATCCATTCCTGGACAGAGAATCGGAAAATATTGAAAAACTTCTTCAGAAAATGTCATGTGCCCCTTTACCCTCAACTTAACTTTTAAGTCTGTTTTCAGAATAATCTGAGATTGTTTTCGAAGTTGTTGGTTCATTACATTTGGGAACCCCATTATATTTCCGTTTGGCGTCCCATTTGCATATTCACCATACACCACCAAATCTGCATCAGTGTTTCCTTTTCCGTACCACACTATAATTAACTATTTAAGTCATGTTATAAGACATTTAGTAAACGGTTATCTTGCCTTGGCTTTATTGAAAACAAAAGCCGGGTACTCATTGGCGAGCCGAACTCGTAACCGAAACGGTTACTGTGACAGTTTTCAGTGTCAACGTTCATCTATTTTCTCTTCAAACAACACCTGGAGCCGTGGTGTTTGTGACAACGTTTTTGTCAACAAAGAAATGTCCCATCGGCAGGCGGGACAGAGTTCGCTTAATAGTCTATTATATTTGTATAGTCCTTATACAAAGCTATTATTTACCGATGTTACTTTTTTGACAACAAGATAACTGATAGACTGTTTGTATGAAATAAAATAACTTTAGATTGATGAGCAAAAACTGCAAAAAATTGAAAAAATCTATATTCAAAGGTTCACATCTCGAAAACTGTACAATTTTGAGCTTTGGCTGTGGACACTTTCAATCAGCACATCAAGAACTACAACATATCAAAATTTCGGCAAAATTCAAGGCAAGCCATTTCTCATAAGGAATGTACGGGGTCCTTTATCAAAATATTGAGAAAACATTTTACCATCCGGACGGAGGTACAGGTAGTGAAAGATGAACAAGGACAGGCAAGCTCCCATATTTAGAGGTATTTGAATTGTAATGAAAGGTAATGAATCATATTGAAAATATCAAAAGCATCAAGGCCACCATATTTAGTATGGCTGAGTTTTCAACTGATCACATAAGTTTTCAACTGATTTTTCTCTCAAAGATTCCAAATCTGTCATATTTTTTAATGTTGAGTCTTCAACATATTAAGCCATCACCAACCCAGAATTGAATTTTTAATCAACCATTGGTCCAAAAATTAATCATCTCTCGCTATACAGGTAACATTAAATAAATTCATAAAATAACTATTTCAACACGAATCTTCATTTTGTATCATATATTTCAATAAGAACCACTGAAAGAGTGATTGAAGAAGGAAAGCAATCAATTTCTGCCAATTTTCCACCCCAAGAAAGAAGCGGCCTAGAAGAGCATCAGTAACTAAAATTCCCGATTATGAGTATTCCAATATTATTATTATTATTTACGACTTCCATAAGACGGAAAGGTGTCACATTACGGTAAAAAAGTTCCAACACAAAATTAATGTCGTTTTGGGAATTGTGGCTTCTGAAACATCTCTTCCTAGAATTTCAAAGAAGTAGGTTTCAAATGGAGAAGAACTGAAAATAACAGAAATATTCTAATAGAGAAAATTAACATTGGTGCATAGGGTATAAAATATTTACGAGAAATCAATTATTTTCGTAGCTAACAGCGACCAATTGTGTTTCTTGATGAAACATACCTTCATAATGGTCATACATCTTCCAAGAACTGGACAGATGAATCAACCAAAGGATCATTTGAAAATATTGCGAAGGGACCAAGACTCATTATTGTCCATGCAGTAGGAATTATACGAGTTGATCAAGGTGAATGTAAAGCATCATATTAGATATAAATTTGATGAGTTTCTGCTTGAACACGGATATAATGTTTTGCGACTTCCACCCTACCATCCGGATTTGAATCCCTTTGAACTCATTTGGGACACTGTGCCAAAATAATGTAACTTTCAAGTTGGAAGATGTGAGGAAAGAGGAAAGGACTGATTAAATTTCATTTTTGGATAAGAAAGTGTATTATTATATAACATTTTGATGAACTGTACTACTACCTAAAATACTGAATAAAATATGAAAAGAAATTACAAAGAAGTCATGTTGCATTTGTTACCCTAATTAAAACTAATTCTAGGTACTATATTCACCGGCAAGGGGCTTATCCAGTAGTAATTAAGTTGGGAGAGTCTATACCTGCTCGATCGTTCGTCATCAGCCGTGATGTGTACTGTACCTTCATTGTGATAAAGGTCAAATTCATCTTATTTTAATTCTAGTACGAGAAAAAGTGAAAAAATTGATGACGCACAGGTTTCAGACCGGGAAATCAAAATAATCGTGATGAGCGAACAAAAATTCAAAGTAACATCAAGTTACCGTGTAGAGTTGGAATTTATACTTGATTTAAAAGTTCAGGGGTGATTAATACCCTTCGCTTGAGGGTGAGACAGGTGAAGTTGAAAATATATGCACAGATTGCCTCTTTTCAGTAAAACAATTACAAGTCATTGCTTTTTCCAAAATGTTGGCAAGTTCCTGATGTTTCGTTTCCGTTTACCTACCCTGTATAGCTCGAATGTAATCACATTGACGCAGAGTATTGAACACTGAAATAAAGAAGGCATTTGTTTTTGTCCGACTGCTGCCACGTAGCGGACATTACCAGCATATTCAGTTATATTGATTGTAATTTTGCAGGCCCGGCGGAAGAATACATTCCTGCTGGTTGGGTGACGTCATAGCTGAAATGGGTGCCCAATACATAGATGGCGCATGTGTCGGAAACCCAATCTACAATTTAGCCGCTCAAGAAGGATTATTGCAAGCCCCTCTGAAAACAGTGGACCCATCCAAAGGCATATTCTGTACTAGTGATGGACGGGCGATTGATACACCAATATCGATGATGGCTTTCCACGTTTTCAAACATATTGAGCACGAAGCTGCAAGTTTGTTCAATATGGGGTGCACCAAGGATCACGGATCTCTGCAAAACTTCTTAGGTCTGTAGGTGGTTTGTTGTATATTTTTGGCTCTCATAATGATTTGAGTTACTAACGACAATAATATCGGCATTCACAAAAACAGTGATTCGAATGGCTCTTATTTCTATCAAATTGAACGAATATTCTCTGAGATATTATAGTTTGACTCATGAAAAATGAACAAAACTTTTAAAACAACGTTTTTATTTTCATTTTCCTCATAAGTACAGGCCGTTTCTTTTATCATGTGGTAACATTGCTATATTCTAAACCGTAACAGATACGAAGACGATTAACTGTCATCGGGAACAATACAATGGTCAAAGAAAATTTACGGGAAATCTCGACCTTCTCAAGTTATACGGGGAAAACCAAAAATGCTGTCTTTGTTTTTTTTAGATTGGAATTGTTATTTCGGGTAATATCAAAAAATGAAAAGAAAAATGGTATTGTATTCGAAGTGTACTATGACGATGTAATAATAAATATTCGATAAAACGTTCCATGTCAACATGGTCACCATCAACTTTTTTATTGACTACGGACCAGTCTTTTTTATTACAGATATTGATAAAGCGATAAATTCACAATCCAAGGGTGTATCCCATTTTTGATATTTTCAAAACGTTTCATTTTAAATAACCATCATCAGTGACAACAATCAAATAGAAAAACAATTTATTTTATTATGAATTTTTGGGGAAAAAATCAATATGAAAAATCAAAGGTACATGGAAAGTTACATTAAATGCCCGAATTTACGACCTCTTTGTTGAATGCACATAAGTTGTCGGTCCAGACAATTTCTGTGGCAATTTCCTAGCATAATAGGTGTAATACTAATACATTCATCTCTTATTTTTTGTTTGAGATGGTCGATATCTGTACTTGGTGTTAAAAACTTCATCCTTTATGTATCCCAAGACAAAAAAATCTAAAGGAGTGAGGTCTGGGGATCGAGGTGGCCAGTTAATTGGTCCATTGTTTCCAATCCATTTTCTTGGGAATATTGCATTTAAATGCCTTACTATTGCCTTACTGCATAATGGGGCACCATCCTATGACAAATATTGTATTTCATGGCGAATATTCAGTGGCAATTCATCTAAGTAGCCATCGAATTCATTGAATAGAAAATGAAAATACATTTTACTGTTCAAATGATCATCGTAAAAGAAAGGGCCAAGGATGTTTGTTCCCACAATTCCTTACCAAATATTTATTCCGAATCTTTCTTGGAAATTGGTTTCCCTATATAAATGTTCATTTGTATTGTTCTACCTATAATGGATATTTATGTTCAACCAACCATTGTTGGTGAATTTTGATTCATCCGTCCATATTCTTTTTTACAAATATTTCCAACTTCCCAGTTTCTACGTCTCAACCACTTCGCAAGAAGAAATCGAAACAATTTATGAAAGAAGTAACGACAGGACCGTAATTTAAAATTGTTGTCACTAATGAAGCGCTCTAAAAATATCAAATGTGATGTATCCTTGGATTCTGAATTTATTGCTGTATCAATAGATATCTGTAATAAAAAAGACAAGTCCGTATTTAAAAAAAAGTTGATGGTGGCCATGTTGACACGAAACGTTTTATCGAATATTCATTGTTACATCGTCATAGTACACTTCGAATAATATAACATATTCGTTTTTGATTTTTTGAGTTTCTCCGATATAATAATTCCATTCGAAAAAACGAAAAACAGCATTTTTAGTTTTCCCCGTGTTTCTCGGGAAGGGCAAGAGTACTTGTAAATTTTCTCAAACCATTGTATTGTTCCTGATGACAGTTACCTTTCCATCTATTTAATCGTCTTCGTATCTGTTACGGTTTAGAATATAGCAATGTTACCACAAAAGAAACGGCCTGCATATATGATTCCGAGATTATTCATTTTCATTATTTGCATCGGTGGGTTGACTTGCGTTTCTTGAGTTTATTATTATTTGTTGAGGTCCTAATGTGTTTATTACTCTCTTTAATATTTGTCATTACGAAATTACGAATCTATTTCGGATTACAGGATTACGAATACAACAAGAACTACAGAAGTTTCCGGAAGACCGACGCTATGATGTTTCGAGAATAATGTATGGATTAACGAATGCCTTACGTGCAAGAGTAGGCGATGACCTGAGTAGAGTCAGCGCTGATAATTTTGGAAGTATAATAAATATTCCCGGAGGACATGTTTGTCTACCATTCGGTAATATTTTCAAAATCATATTCAAATTAATTCGGTTAATTACTTCATTCTCTTCAACCTCAGATGTAAAACGAAAAATCTAGTGGAAAATGGTTGATGAATGCCTTTTTTTGATCGTCCAAAATTTAATTTGAAAATTGATTTCCAGAGATTCTAGTAGATTTTATTTTTGTCCCTTTTTTCTGTATATGCTATGTTGTAGTATATGTTGAAATAGTGGCTATTCTCCAAAAAGTGGCAAGCGTAGGTGGAATTAGTTTTCTTCAGCCCAAAATTTTTCTTTATGTTCTGAGATTTTTGTTTTGAAATTTTTCAAAGTCCTTCCTGTATAATCTTTTGGACACAATCCACATGTTACTTTATAGACTCCTGATTTCTTATTAGTAATATAGTTGATTGTGTCTGAACAAAGCAAGTAAACTTCTTTTTTATTAGTCAGTGGGCTATGCTTGAAGACAGGCAGTAAACAAACCTAAAGAAATGAACTTTAAATGTTCAAGCCCGTCTCGGATATAGGTACCTACACGGTAGGTTGAATGGACTGACGCCTATCAGAAAACAACTACCTCCACGGCTAACACTACGAAGGACGTGGATTATATCCCACAGGCGTCAGTGCAGAAAATTTTTTGCATATGCAATTGGCAATACAACTGAAAGAGTCGACCTTCAATTTTGGAACGGGCACACTTGAAGACCGGTTTCGGATGAGGAATGAAATACTCTGAAAGAATTTCGATTTTCAATTATGGAATATCAGTGACTTTAGGCCGATTATGGCCACTATCTTGCACTGACTAGTGGCTAAGGAGCCCAAAACTGGTCTGCACGTTCCAAAATTGAAGGTCGACTCTTTCAGTTGTATTGCCAATTGCATATGCAGTAAATTTTCTGTGAAGAATCCTGCACTGACGCCTGTCGGATATAATCCAATGCCCTTCGTGATATTAGCAGGGGGGGTAGTTGTTTTCTGATAGGCGTCACTCCATTCAACCCACTGTGTAGGTATATCCGAGACTGGTTTGAACGTTTGAAGTTCATTTTTTAGATAAGTAAACTTCTACTTAGACACAATGAAACTGAGTTTGCCTACAGGTGTTTCATCAATAAAGCCATTATTATCCCTTTATATTTATGGAATAAAATTAGCAAATAGCGATATTGAAATGCTCATTCGTTGGTTTATAATATAAGTATGAAATGGAAAATGAATTTTGACTTCACAATCAACTATCATATGAATGCTTTAACAGATTCGAATAATTCCACAGGTTATGTTGGCATTCTTGCTCCTTTGATGAAAGAACTTCCAGAGTCTAGTCTCAAATTTGGGAAACCTGTTGGACTCATCAGATGGGGAGCAGTGCAGAGTAGAAATAAAGGTCCAAGAGCAGTTGTTCAGTGCTGTAATGGTGAAGAGTTTTGTGCTGACTATGTTATCATCACCGTTTCTCTGGGAGTATTGAAGGAACATGGCGATAAATTGTTCTGTCCAGCTTTACCTGCGAATAAAATAGAAGCCATCAAAGCGTTAGGTAATATTGAATCACTATAATAGTGATATTGAACTGCGGCTGACAATTAGTGAAATGGAGATCAGTGTTTTGGCAGTATGATGTGAGCTTATGGATTTATAGAATATTCAACATTCCACTTAGTTCTCAGAATAGCAGGGACAACAGAAACAGAACTGGCTGGCATCTCAATCGCCACCAAAAAAATCAACCAGGAAATTTATTTCTGGCAAAAACATCAAAATCTACACTGATAGCAGACAAGCCCCATTAGCCTTGAACAAACAACTTGTTACCTCAGGGCTAATACTAGAGTGCCACCAAGATTTAGCCAAGCCCTCGATAGGTAATAACATTATCCTGAGGTGGGTTAAAGAGAACGACAGGAGTAAAGGTAATCGCATGGCCAACCCTTCAGCCAAGGAAACGGCTGGACTAAGAATTTCAGAATCTACGCTTGACAGTAGGATTTCTGACTGGCCACTGTCAACTGAGGAAACACCTCCATTATATGGGGCTAGTGGACACACCTCTATGCAGGATGTGTGAACAGGAAGATGAGACTGTCAGGCATGTCCTATGCGAGTGTCCGGAGTTATCGTCAAT